>CAMTDV010000007.1:65135496-65241849 GCA_947069175.1 Scalesia atractyloides
AGTATTACATAACTGAGAAAAAGATACATTATTAATTAATATTACAATTAGAACACTATCTTGTTAGCAGATTAATAGGTTTCGAGCTGGCTCATTTAATCCAAACACGACCGATTCTCACGGTGAGGTCATTTGCTTTTTACTCTGGTTAACCCTTTAGGGTTTCCAGATTTGGCTTCGTCTTTGTTTCTAGTTGAATTTCCGGTAGGACAATGGTTAATCTTTAGGGTTAGTGATTGTTTTTGGTTGTTGGTTAACCCTTGAGAGATCAATGATTGTTTTGGGGGTTGTCTCCAGTTGAATGCTCTTGGACACGCTGGTTAACCCTTTAGTATTTTCTAAAACCCTTTAGGATGTGTGCCATGCTTCTTTTTTTCGCTTTAGTGGCTTCGGTGACGATGATAATAATATCATATACGAGCTACTTTGCATGAGCTGATATTTAATTTTCTATAAATCAACTCTCAAAGCGAACTCCTCAAATCCCGAAGCAGAACGACTTTCCACGAAAACCGAGGCTGCTCGCGGTGGTAAGCCAGTCGGAGCAACAGGGTGTGTCGGATGTGAATTAACCCGTTCACTAGAACCGGTTTGAGCCGAGGCTGGGCGGCAGTGTGGTGGTCAGGTTGGAGGTCCGACAAGAGGAGGAAGCCGAGGGTGGTGATTAGGTGTGTGTGTGTGTGTTTCTGATTTTTGTCTCACGGTTTGGTGTTACCTCCCTTGATCTAAAACCCTTGTATCTATACTAGAAGTATTCCTCTCCCTCAGAAGCGTCATTGCAGATGATCTAACTAACTGCTTTTGCAAACAGGATGAGAATCATAACTTACTCTTCTTTTATTTCGTTATTTGAGCTTAATGATTGGTTATGTTTAACTAGTGGTGACTATAAGATTTTTTTTTCTTCGGGTCACAATTTGCTTGATGGTGGACCCTAGGAAATAAATCAAAGCAATGTAAACTCATCCGTTAATGAAGGTACTACATAATACCAATTTCCCAAAAAAAAAACATCCAACATTTTTTAACACTGGTAACTTAGCCCTACAAAGAAAGCTTGAGTTCAAGATATAACCAACCTGCAATTAAGATGTTATATACACCTTCCTATAAGAAACAGCATATTGATTAGCATAATTACTTGTCATTCAGGCTTTGCCCTAGTGCTAGAGAGAAAACCGTCTAAATGTTTGCATAGGAGGAGGTCATGATATTAATACCAAAAAGTGTAACGTTTAGCTATTAAAAAAATTAGCATATCATAGTAATAATAATATATGTAGAATTTGAATTTTAGCACCATGTTTCTTCAGATTAATAAACCTAAAAATGAACTTTTTGTTTTTTGATCAAATTCAACACAAACAACAAAATAGGTTTATATTACAAGTTTGTTTTTTTAATAGCGTTTGAAAGTAACTAACCCCAATACCAGAGTGAGCTTTCCTAAGACGAGGTGTTAATCATCCATACTAATTAGGGATTAGAATTTGGTACCGAGTACCAGTACGGTATCGATTATATTCGGTACTGGTACCCACTTTTCCCATTTTTCAGTACAAGTATATTCGGTACCGGTATCGGTCGGGTACCATGCTCATCCCTAATACTGATTTTGACGCTCCAGGCCTAACTCAGCAAAGAACACCATTAAGAAAGAAACCCACCACTATGAAAAACCCTCTAGAGTTCAATTACAGACTTGAGATCTCTACAGATTCCAAATCTTAACCATCACTCCATCCAATTAGACCATAAGGCGCTCGGCAATATTACAAGTCCTATAATAAATATAGTAGTGTTTATCGATGAAAACTCTATCATAAGGTTATTCAAAGCTTTATGTTGCATGATTTTAGAATCCCTAAATTCATATAAATTGGCATAAAAATGAGAACAACAAAAATTCCGATGAGCGAACTTGATATTTGGAGTTTAGTGATTATCATAGTAATTTACTATTTAGCACCAAACTACCCTTGTTAATGCATACGTAGGGTCAATTCATATATGAGACTATCACTCAAACACGTAAATATATGTAATTAATAT
Source organism: Scalesia atractyloides (assembly GCA_947069175.1). NCBI lineage: Eukaryota > Viridiplantae > Streptophyta > Magnoliopsida > Asterales > Asteraceae > Scalesia > Scalesia atractyloides. Next base: position 65,137,549 of record CAMTDV010000007.1, read on the forward strand.
TAGAAAAGATTGATTGATCACCAAGTTTTAAATTAAATTTACTATTGGATTTATTATTTTGCCCAGCTTTCTTGTGTTGATTCACCAAACTTTTCTAGAAAAGCTCGGATAATATTTGACAGCTAGCAAAGAGTTCGGTCCCCAACTATTATAATAAATGCTGATCACTGTCTCGAAATATATAATACCCGTTTTAGGTAACTTTGACATATAGTTTATTAAAATAAAATTATTAACACATTTAAATAGCTAACAAGTACATACCCAATTTATCAGTCATCACATTATAATCAAAAAAATATGGAATGGTCATTCTAAAATTTTAATGAATATTTTGCTTAAAGAAGTTCCAAAGTCTATTGAAATATAATCATTGGAAATTTGACATCACATTGGCGTGGTTTTAGACTTAAAATCACAGTTGGTGCGGTTTTAGCTTCAACGATATAAATTTGCATGGTAGTTCAATAAAAAAAAAGCTAAAAGGAGAAAAGACACAGATTTTGGACTAGAAAAGTGCAAATGAAGAGATTTTCCCTTCTTTGATTTTGTTCTGGGTGCCGAAACAAAAGCTTTAGGAGGTATTAGGAGGCATAAACACTGATGCCGGTCGGAAAGGAGTGACAAGGTGGAGGGCAGAGGCGGATCTTTGAATGTCCATTGTAGGATTTGGTCTTAGTCGTTAAACTTCATTGAACGCAAACACTCTACTTAAACACCCAGTTTGAAGTGTGGAATCCAACAAAGAGTGTGATTATCACAAGGGAAGAGTAAATAAACGTTTCTTCTATTCCACTGAAAATTCGGCAGAGTAACGACGGAATTACACGTTTTACAATAAGATCCAAATGATCAAGTCCCTCTCTTGTAGCGCATGAAAACTCTATATACAGTGCATAGACATGCACTACATAGGACCTACGCATGACTCTACTAGCGCATGTTTCATGAGCTACGCATGTCATGCGTGATTACACCTTTCCTCGTCTAACTATCCAAGACTTTGTCCTAACTTATACAAACTCAAGACTGGTTATCTATAAAAGATTTTTAGGCTATGGACATACAGAAAATGCACTAACAATCTTAGTTTTGGCCACCCCCAACTCCTTTTGTTTTTTTCGATTCGTAGTGTAAAGTTTAACGAAAGTTTTATATGTATTGAGTTTATCCCCCCTCCCCTCCTGATTTTACCAAAACTAAGTTCAATATTCGTCAATAGCAAAAGGAGTGGCAATTATTTTTAAATGATGTATTTTTCAAAGTTAAATAGTGATTTGGGTAATTTGTTGTGTCAAAATTGTTATTTTCATGTTTTTAGATAAAACAAAGTGTGATAATTAGAGCTTTAAAGACTGTTCATGTAGGGTTTAAATTATCTCAAGTGTCCACTTTTTTCACACCATATTCTGCTACAATTGGCGAAGAACCGATAAGATAGTTACTATACATGTACTGACATCAACCAAATGTAACTGTTTGGTGAAAAGCTAATTTTGTTTATGTTTTTTTACCTGACAAACAAACAAACATGAAGATAATCATTTAACTAAACGAACGAAAATAAACGCATGTCTCGTCGTTCATTTAGTCGTTATGTTAATTTATTTACATGCATTTAGATGTGTTCATTTATGTTTGAGTATATCCGTTTACATATTTGTTTTAATTTATTTATTAGTTACTACTAGTATCTTACTATTATACTAATTGTCCATCAACCCAATAAAAGTTCAGAACCAAGCCTCGTGTAATTGACCAAAAAGCAAACAAGAATAAATTCATATTCTTCCTTATGTTTGTACGTTTGTTGTATAGAATAATAACAACCGGACATGATCGAACATGAACATGTTCATTTTCTTAACAAACAAAGATGAACAACAAAATTTGTTGGTTTAAGTGTCCGTATTCGTGCGTTCAGTTAAAATGAAGCGAACGTTGTTCGGCGAAAGAGACGAAAAAATATATATATATAGAAAGATTTGGCGCCGCTCACTAAATTCTGATGTTCATTTACAAGCATATACTTGTTTGACCTTAAATAAGAAAATCAAACGTTGTTTCATATTATACGGTTTGGTTGATATTTTTTAATGAAGTAGGATGAGTTTTGCCTTTTTGGCGACTAATACTTACACCTAAGTAGGTACAAATTTCACGTTGGTTGGTACTTGGTAGTCTACCTGATAAATTAGATAGTAAAATTACCAATATTTTTTATACAAAGTTAAAACAAGTACAGCGATACTAGAAGAGAGTGAATATGACAACAGGAGTCAAACCAACCAACCACACTTGAAAGACTATTATTTTATAAGAATGCACGCCAAGTTAACAGTCTTTCTATCATTCTTCTTTATAGTAGTTGATCATATCTACTCTCCTTGAATCTCCCTCCAACATGTCATTTTCCCATTTCATTTCTCCTTTGAAACTAACATTTTTCATACTCCATGTATTTCATTTAACCTTCATCTCCAATGCTCACCCACAGATCCAACAAAACCCTAAAGTTTCTGCTGTTTTGGTGTTTGGAGACTCCACTTCTGATCCTGGAAACAATAACTTCATTTTGACTCCTTTCAAGGGGAACTTTCCACCTTATGGGAGAGATTTTCCGAACAAGAAACCGACCGGAAGGTTTACAAATGGAATGCTGGCTAGTGATATGATTGGTAAGTTGCCATAAATGATGATGGATTTACGTTTTGTGTTTCGGTTTATAAGTTGTAACATGTTTAATGCTGTGGTTTTGGACATATGTGCAGCCAGGTATCTTGGTGTAAAGGATAATGTGCCTCCTTATTTGGATCCTTCACTTACTGTTCATGATTTGATGACTGGAGTTAGTTTTGCTTCTGCTGGATCCGGATTTGACCCTCTTACACCAACGATAAGTGTCTCTCTCTCTCTCTCTTTACAAATTACACATACATATATGTGTATATTGTGTGTATACACACATATATGTGTGCATATGTGTGTCTATACACACGTGTACACATCCTTACCCTATATTATTTATGCGTAAAGTTGTTTTCATGACTCGAACAATGTCATGTGACCTGGTGGAAGTGTATATTCACAGAGTATATGTGTATACTCTGTGTGTATATACACACGTGTACGCATCTTTACCCTTTATGAATAAATTTGTTTCCATGACTCGAACATTTTCATGTGACCTGGTGGTCATGGGTTTGAGGAAACAGCTTCATGTAGATATACAGGGTAAGGATGCGTACATCAGGTTCAAGTTGAGTTGAAATCCCTAGGACCCCAAGCATGAGGGAGCCTTGTGTATTGCGTGTGTTACTAAGTGTGCATTTCAATGATCGGTTTTGCAGAACGTCATCGCATTGCCACGACAACTAGAGTATTTCCGAGAGTACAAAACAAGGTTAGTCGTGAAGCTTGGGAAGACAAAGACAATGGAACTTGTTAACAATGCACTCTATATCGTGAGTGCGGGTACCAATGATTTCGTCGTAAATTATTTTACGTTGCCGATTAGAAGACAGAAATACACTCTTCCAGGCTACATGGACTTTGTGATGAACAAAGAGATGGATTTCTTACAGGTTTGCTTCTTCTACCTTTATATATTGTTATAGCTCATCTTTTGTAGTTTTGTTTCAAGAATACCTATCATCTTACAAAATGACCAATAAAATTAGCCGACAAGTTTTTTCGTCTAAAGTACTTGATTTTATCTTTGGTACTTTATACATGTTATAACTTATGAAACAACTATTACAAAACTACTAAAAAGGGTATTCTTGAGGTACGGGATTTTATTGCTAATTTGTAGAATAGGGTAGCGTATCCCTTGCAAAAATTATCAATGGAACTTGCTAATTTTGCGATGAATCCTATCCATCGCAAATTTTTACTGTCGCGAGAAGATTAGCGACGTAATTTACCTCTTTGTAAACATGAATCTTTTCCTTTAGAGTAGTCCATTTTGTTGTATTGATGTGACATTTCTTAAGTTGGTTTTTTGAAAAACATTATAATCTATCATGTCTATTTTTTCCCTTTCAGTTCATCTGGCTGGGACTGAAAATTAATGAACTCTTGATTTTAAAATTTCAGATGTGATATATAGGGGTGGGTTTAAGAAATCATGTATTTAGTATATTAGATAAATCATAAAATTTCAATTTAATATTTAAAAAATTAACTGTTAAAAAGAAATTTGAAGTTTTTACATATAAATACATGTAAAAGCCTTTTCAATAAAAAATCAAAAACTAAAAAAATATTAAAAAAAACTTAAAAAAGGTAAAAAAAAATAGTGTAAAAAATATAATAAATTTTGATTTTTTTATTAGAGTGCCTTCTACACATTCATTCTTATATGCAAAAGTTGCGGAAATGATTTTGAAAAAATCTATTATTATAGATGTTAAATTGAAACTTTATGATTTATTTAACATACAAACCATGATTTCTCGGTTTCTCGCTTTTTTTAGGTTCTCCACTAAACCTCACACTATATATATGTGTGTGCATGTTTGTGTTTAGACATATGAGTGGGTTCATTTCAGAAGAGCGTTTCATATGAGAAGAGAGGAAACAAAATAAATAATTTATTTTTTAATCTTAAAAAAATAAATATAAGAAAATAATTTTATTCATCTATTTTATAATTTAAAATAAATTTTTTGAATAAATTTAGTTCATTATATAACCTACACACATGTAAATTATGTGTATTAATATAATTATCTACACATGAGCTAGAACACATTAGGAAAAGGTTTAAACGTTAAAAAATATGAGCAAATTAACTTAATTGATGTATAAAACATATACATTTGTATGTAAAAAGTAAAAACATATATGAGTTATTATATAAAATTTTAATGATTTAGGTTTTTTCTCTATTTTCTTAAACCTTCTTCTGAAATGAAATTCACTCCATACATGCATGCCTATATATATATAGACATATTAATTTCTCATAAAAACAATAAAATTATGCTTAAAAACTTATATATATATATATATATATAAAATTGAATTTGATTTTAACTTGTAAAAGGACAACGCAACTTTTAAAATTTGACATAAAATGTTTAAAAATTATTTTTTTAACACTAAACTAACATACACTTAAATAATTTAATATGTTTATATCTCACTATTTAGGATGAACTACATCTTAACAAACACTTTATTATCACTCAGATCACAGGACTTGGTGTTCAAAATTAGTAACTGTAGTTATTTCTATATATTTTTTTTCATAAATGTAATATTGCTTTATTGAAAGTAAGAGACAAGCACAATGAACAGTCTATTCTGAGAGAATAAATGCAAGAACAATAAATGCTAATGTTAAATATTCAGAGAAACCACTTTTAAACAAAATAATATCTTACAACAACCAAACTTTGCATCTAACTTTTTTACAAAGAATTTGTTGCTAATTGTGAAACTTAAAACTCATTCAGAAAAACCAAACCGTTTTTAAAACAAATAGTATTTTACAACAACCAAACTTTACATTTTTTTATAATGAATGTATTGTTATTTGTGAGACTTAAACTTAAAGTCTTAAACTTAAATATTTTAAAAGGCTTTACCTTAAAACACTAGAACACCAATCCTAGTGATATAACATGAAGAGTTTGAAGAGCAAAATAAACAATCATCTTTTTGTTCCCTATTATTTAAAGTGTGGTTAAATATGTTTAAATATTTGGCTTTATATCTATTGGCTTGATAACAACCATCTTTGTATCTATTGTCAATTTTAGAATGGAAAATGTCGAACCAAGTTTATCAATTATTTCAATTAACTCATCCAAACATTTTTTTTAAATACATAAACTTTAATTTAATATTTTATTAATGTGTAATTATCAAGTCATCACGTTATATTTTTTTTCTTTTATTTTTATCATGAAATATCTAGAAATTAGGGATGAATACAATAACAATATATGTTTTTACTTAATATAATTATTATTTTATTTGTTTTCTATATGTGTATATATAATACTACAAATATATTAAACTCTCAAGGCTTGATGTCCGATGTCACTGGCTTGCCGGACGACGAATTTCTTATATCATATTAACAGATGATGATAGGAGATTGGTATCTGATGAAATTAATATGAAGTAATAGTATATGACTAATTGATATGAATTCATAATACCTGACACACCGATATTGATAGGTAATCTGGAAACTTGATAATTACATGGTATTAGAACGCTAAACTAAATTTTAGTGATTTTATAAAGACAAAAAAAAAGTTTCAGTAACTTAACTAAAACAATTAGCAAACTTGATTAGATTTCTACAATACTTGCTTAGGTAGCCGATTATGATTCTTAAATATCTAAATTTATTCCACCTTTATTACTCTTATTAAATCTAGTTTATTTTAATGGCTAAACTTGCACATCATAAGGATTAAACCATGACCTCGTATACGCTAAATTTTATCTAATTCATAAACACCATTGAGCAATTTCCAAATAGATATTATTGAATCTAGTTGATTTTAGGATTAACAACTTTAAAACAAATGCATCTTTTGATGTAAGGAACTTTAGAACTTCTGGTATGACCATATATCAAATTTTACACACGATACGCGTATTTGTATAAAAAGTAGGTTCTTTTAGTTTGATTAATTATATCAAAAGTTAAGATTTAAAATTATATCTATACTGATAGTACGTTTAAACCTTATTACATATGTATCACATAACATTATATAAAAAGTAGGTATTTGCATTTGATTAATTATATTAGAAGTTAAGATTTAAAATTATATCTATACTGTAAACGAACCGAACGTTCAGTGAACAGTTCATGAACCGTTTGGCGGAAAGTTCGTTTACATTTGTTTGTTTAATTACTGAACAAACATGAACAAGAAATTCCGTTTGGTTAGTTAGATGAACAAACACGAACAAATGCCTCGTTTGTTCAATTACGTTCGTGAACGTTCAATAATGTGTTCGTGAACATTTGTTCATTTTCGTTTATTTATTAAAGATTTTTTAGCATTTTGTTATTTTATCGAAGCTTTTTATTTCTTTAATTCTTATTTATCTCATCACCTAAACAAATAAAATAGGAAACCCTAATTACATATTGTTTATGCACCATTCCCCTTCTCATTATTCACATCAAAAGAAATTATTGGCTTTCGTTCAACGATTAGGGCTTCAAAGTCTAGCATCGCTCCCTCTTGCCATCTGCCTCTAGCTACCGCCATCTTCGCCGATTTCATTTGTCTTAGTTTCTTGGTTTAAAAAAGTGTGCCTTAAGCGCGCTTAAGCGCAAACCAACCCTAGGCGCAAAGAGTCGAGCCTTGTGTGACATAAGGCGAGCTATGTACAAAAAGCGCACAAAAGCTAGTTTTCTGGAAAAAAATCCCACTGAGGCGCACGCTTTTTGTACAGAATGTGTGTTTGTGCTTTAAAGTGTTATACATGTAACAAAAATGGTTGTACATTTAAGTAATCTATACATTAAATCATACTTAAACCTTATTTACAACTATATTTTGGGTAAGAGATGCTAAAAGGCTATAATATATATAAAAAAATATATAAGCATCTTGGGCTTCGCGTACCAAAAGCTCACCGCTTTTATGATGTGCGCTTTGATTTTAGACTTTATCGCTTTTGTGTGCTTCACGCTTTTTTAAACCAAGGTTAGTTTGTGTTCATGAACCGTTCGTGAACACGTTTCTTTTCTTAATGAACGAACAGGGACAAAAAATATCGTTCAGTAAGTGTTCATAAACCATTTGTGAACACATTATATCCTTAACGAACGAACACGAATAAGGCCTTATTCCTTTTCGTTTGGTTCGTCTTACAGCTCTACTGATAGTACATTTAAAGCTTATTACATATGTATCACGTAGCATTATGAAATCAAATATATAAAATAAAACAAAACAAAACAATAAGCTTACATATAAATTATAATATTTTAACTATTTAATTCACTTGTTAAAATTTGATCTTAAATGGGCCAAATGCATAACGAGTCAAAACATATTACTAGAAAAAGTATTAACACTATAATAATAAAGCTTTATTATTATATATGTTCAATAATTAATGATAAGAAAAGGTATTGTGTCAAGCCAACCCAATTCAATCTAACCCGTATAGAAAAATCCATTTTGATGCGTTGTCTCATCTCTACCTATCCATTTGTTACCACTCATATATATAAAAGCAATATCTTGTCTCTCTAAATCAATAAATAACAAATAGTAGTTATAATTTAAGTAATAAAATGATTGAAAGGTGTACATCATAAATGAGTTAGATGGGAGAGTTTATTGTGGTCCTAGGCTTTGGGTTAACATCAATATCGTTGGGTGCTCCGCTCTTGGGCCTTTTAGAAGATAATGATTGATCCAGCCAGGAACCTAACCAAAATCACATGTGACTATTTTATCTTCATAAAACCCAATTATATATTGGCCCCGTATTTATGGTTTCAATATATAATCCACCAAACCTTATAAATTCATGGATTGTAAGTTTAAAAAATTATGTATGTAGTGATAGATCTAGCTATAATTTGTTTACTAGTGTTGCTCTTCAAAGGTATTTAGCGAATTCGCGTCACTCAAATATTGGATATGTAAATAGCACATGACGAGTATGGAATACAATATTAACACGTGAATTTTAGTTGGATCCACTGTTACATATTGTCGTTAACGGATTTTAATGACCATGTTTCTTAGATTGTTTATTCGTGAGATTATAGCATTTAAAGGGTTTTCATAGTAAAGGTAATAAATAGTAAAGATCCGTTAACATTTTACATGTATCACTTAAATTTTTAATAGATAGTCAACTACTCGAGTTTTAATTTGCTTCAATTTTATAAAAGCATATAGAAAACCAATTTTATGTTGACATGCCAGTATTTCAATAGTATTTTGAACGATTGTGCTACATAATGTTCCTTTCTTTGCATTTGAACATCCACACACCATCACTCTGCCTCCGAAACACGCACTTCCACACCATCGTCGCCAATGACGACTCTTCCTCTCATTCTATACCTCCATTTGTATCATTATTTTGTGGTTTAGATCTTAAACCCAAATCATTATTTTATTTCAGGTTCCTACTTTGGAATGCACTTTCAAATCATTATTTGTGGTTTAGATTTTAAACCCAAATCATTATTTTATTTCAGGTTCCTACTTTGAAATGCACTTTCAAATCATTATTTTGTGGTTCAGATCTTAAACCCAAATTAATTGCCCCGTAACTACTAACTATTCATAGAGGTGTCAAGTTGTGTGTTTTTAAGTCATAGACCCCACATCATTAATGTTTAATAAACATTAATTAATAGAGTATATTTTTTCAGATTATATAACTTGTACTTAAAATTCATAGTTTTATCACCAAAAAAAAATAGATTTTTTGGTTAAAAGTTCAATTATTGTGTAGACATTATTATTTCATAACACGAAACAATTTACCAACTTATAGAATTTATTTATGTTCTTATTTTTATTCAAGTAGGGTTTGTGGAATGAAGGAGCTCGTAAAATTGGAGTTGTCGGGCTACCGCCTATGGGTTGCTTGCCGATTGTCATCACCCTTTTCTCCGATGATGCACTTTTTGATCGTGGTTGTATCGACTTCTACTCATCTGTAGGGAGGGCTTACAATTCCATGCTCCAAACGCGGTTAAATCTTATGCAAGTTAGCCATGTGCAAGAAGGCGCTCGAATCACGTATCTTGATGCTTATTCAACCTTATATAATGTAATTGTAGCACATAAGTATGGTAAGTTTGTTTCCTTTCGGTTAGCTTGTTTGGTTCCGGGTATAAACTTTATCTAATCTCTTTTGTGTCTCGTGTTTACATACTAGGGTTTAAAGAAGTTAAGCGTGGTTGTTGTGGGACCGGCTTATTAGAAACAACAGTGTTATGCAATCCGAAGTCAGCTACATGCCCAGATGCCTCTAAATATGTGTTTTGGGATTCTATACACCCAACTGAAACGGTGTATAGGATTTTTTTTGAATCTTCTCTATCGACAATTGACTATATTGTCAAGGGCTAAACGACTAAACATTGAAATTATATGTCTAAATGGTTATGATACAAATGTTTTTACCATTCAAGAGCCCGTAAATGTTATCAATCATCTATTTCCCTGTAATTTGGATCCGAAATATGGTAACCAAAATTGTGTATCATTTCATTATTCAACTATATGATATATTTCATTATTCAACTTTATAATATGTATATTTCAAGTCGATCGTTTTCAATTCATTCATTTTTATTTGGGATAATATAGAGTTTTGTAGTTCGTATGTATTCATCCATGAGTAGGGCGCTCGCGCGTTGCGACGAGAATACAATACTTAGATAATGTTTTCATAACTGGAGGGGAAATTGATCATGAATTTCCCTCTGTTATACCGAATTAACATAGGGCTTTTGTTTGATTTATAAAAACAAACAGGATTCATGTATACATTGTACTTAGAGAAGCTCGGTTGAACAAACTTGAATCTTGACTGAAGTTGCGTTTAGTGGTTTATAGAGAAGGTATCAGAAGAAACTGAAAGTGACGATGATTTGGGTGAGGTTTTAGTGGGTTAATGGGTGGGTATTATTTATACACAAACAAACCTATTCTCCTATTTATCATATGTATTTTGGTTGAATTGGATTTTAACAACTGTTTCCTTCAGTTTTGTTAACATTTTTTGAAGGTTCCAATTCTATTACCAATTCCTTCTAAATTTACAATTTGTTATTCTTTTAATTTTCCTACATATACTCTCTCCTGAATTGTAGTAAGACGTTGGGATATAATTCCAACCTATTATCCTATTTATACATGTATTTATGAAAATTAAGCTTAAAATTAAGAAATACATATTATATAAAAATGGTACTCAATATTGTGACAAATTAAAACGTTAATACCTGATTTTGTAACAAAAATTCTTAATACCTAACATTTAAATTTGGCAAAAACCATAATACCAACTATGTAATTTTCTTTAGTGATAAAATACAGTACAAACCTTAGATAGTATAATGAAGCTGCATAACGAAATGAAAACACGCCAACTGTAATGAAAGTTAAAATTTTTCATAAATCTTATAGTCAGAGCCTTTATCCACTGTTAACAAAAATTGGTAAGTCGTAATGTATGTTCGGTTTTTTTTAAAGACAATATACAAATTGAGCATACATGGTAAAAATGTAAGTATAAGAGGCGCAAATGTATAAGTATTATTTTAAAGATAAATTTACCCACGAAAAAATAGTTAACATATACATTGTGTGTTATACAATAAACAACTATATTTATACTACGTAAAATTTAAAATACCCACAAGAGATTGATTATAATACAGTATAGATAAGATAACAGACCACGAGCCCCACAAAAGCTTTATTTACCGATTTGTTTGCCACGAGTGAAATGGAGAACGACTTAATTCCAAATGTTTACTCCTATTCATTCGTAATGGAGATTATGGTGTTCAATTTGGTTTTCACATTTGTTTTGCGCTTCTTTTCATTAACTCGGATGACTGTAGCAGAGGACCAAACGCATGATCACCTAATGCAGGGCATCCCGTGATCAAATAAAAAAAAACTAAAAGTAATCAATAAGTAAATTGAGAGATGTATAAACAAATAAAAGAAGGTAAATTGAAGAATATCAATGATTGTGGCAATAGAATGCATGGCCATAACATGGACTTGAATTTGCTTCCTCTTGTTCTATATATTCCATTAAGAGCATTATAGCTGCGATTGCCACATCTCTATTCGGAAATTTTAACAAGTCCATATCCTTCTGAAAACTAACTTTAAAAGAGGTAAACATAATGTAAAAATAAATAATGCCATTTAGAAAGAAAGACAACAGACACCAGTGAGAACTAACCACAACTTCGCTTCATTTCATCCCGCATGAGATAGACATCGTCAACTCGATCATAAGGAAAAAATAATAATAATCATACGGGAGTATCACTACCCATACTGTCACACCCTAACCGATTACGGAAACATCAGAGTTAGATGAAAACAAGATCGTTCGAGACCTTATAGCGACTAATTGTGACAGTAATTTAAGTAACTCAAATTTCATTTCATTCTAATGGAAGTTACATTGTTTGAAAATAGAAAGTACAACATCTTGCAATTTAATGTACAACATAAGTAAAACTATATAAATCAAAGTTTAGGTGCGTTTCTAGTCCACCCTAACTCCCTAAATAACTTTCTTCAACCGTCATCATTAATTTCTAGCAACATGTATTGAGAACCAACAAAAGTTGGCAAACATACAAATTTGATTACATAGCATACGTATAAAAGTTTGTCTCAAATCCAACATGGCATTTTATATACTAAGTTGAATTTCAAGCTAGCATGCATAACCTAATTGTCAAACCAAAGTTTCCAAGATCGTAATCTTGTCATCGCAATGAACAAGACCGTTAAACGATTGAATACTTAACAATGACCCTTCCTAAGGGCGGTGTGCTACCTGTAGCGCTATACATGCTAAGTTAGACTTGCGCAAAATTACTGACAAGTAGTTTATATGTATGAGAGTTTGAGTATCTAATGTGAATAACCTAAGCATAATAAATAGCATGTTTGATGGATTGAATGAACCCATAAGTTCGATCGTGTGTATAAGTGTGTTTGATTAAGTCATACATGTTATACCCCAAAAATGATTAAAGCATAAAAGGGGGATTCGAGCATACTCACGGTTTGCATAGAAATTCCACGGAAGTGAGTTGATGAGTTGAGAGTATTGGGAACCGCCTAGTTATCCTACAAGGATAAACGAGGCGTATGAGTTTGATGGATTTTGGATTAGGAATGAGTATGCGGATGCTTAGCTTTAGTATGAAAACACATACAAAGTTATCCTAACTAAACACTCAAATTTGGACACCATGATTATGTGTTCTTCATAGACACAAATTTGCCTATTGGAAGTCTTAACGTGAGATGTTTCATTCTAAGATATATAACTGTAGCTCTTAACAACAATCCATGGAATGGTTAGTGTTTTAGTTTTTAGGGTTCGGTCATTAGTATTATGGCATAAGCTAACCAATTAAATACTAATGGTCTTTCTTAAGTCATAGACTTAGACCGACTAGCGTACATGATCAAAACGTGTAACGCTAGATTAAACGATGATCGGATAGAATGTAGTTTAATCCCAACAAGTACTTTGACTTGTGTAATATGGATAAACTATAAACATTCTGGATTTTGGGACTTAGATGACAAGGTTAGACCCGTTTCGGTTAATTTTCGTAAACTAGTTACATATGCTTAACCGTACGCATATCAGCGATATCGAGTAACCGGATAAGTCATGGACAAGTTCTATATGCCATTATACTTTAAATAAGTTGTAATATCAGTAGGATATCAACTTTTATGCCCGTGAAGGTTTTAAAATGAAACTATGCCTCATAAGGGCGTTTCGGTAATTATATACCGTATATAAGGAACTTGAATATAATTTTAATGTTATAACCATAAGCCTTCTGGAAAAATAACTTATTTATGATATAATATTAGTAGCATATATTAATCATATGTGTAATTCATCTTTTATGACCAAACTATGCACCGAATGGGCATTTTGGTCATTTTACACATAGTTTTATAAGTTATTTGGGATTATGAGTTTATATCATGTACCTACTATAAAAATATTTAAAATAAGTTTTAAAATCAGTAGGTAACAAGTATTGTTTGGTATATATGGTTTAAAACCATATTATGCGCCGAAACGGCGCTTATGTCGTAAAATGACGATCTATGTGATGTTTAAAGAAAACTGATGTTAATGTCAGGTTAACATGTCTTAGATATGTTATTTAATATAGCATATCAGTGGTAAAAGATTTAATTTGAAAAGATGTGATTAAAACCATTTTATAATCCACAAGGGCCTTATCGTCATTTATCAACATAATACAAGGATTTGTTCATAAACTCAGTTTATATTCTGATTTGACATCCCAAATAATCCTACTTATAATATTACATCAGGAGGAAACTCATTTTCAAGTTCATTATCATTTAAACCTTATTTTATGCAAAAAGAACATTTTAGTCAAAATGGCATAATTACGGAACTTGTGCATAAACTCAGATTCTGATTATGATCATATAATATAACCTCAGAGGGTTATGCTACATTATATTATAATCATAATACAACTTTAGATCATTAGCTAACTAATCTAAATCGGATCAGAATTGAAAGTCAAAGCAGAAGTCAAACTTCGCGACTTTCGGTTGCGAACCGACCCTAGAATTGAAATTGACGAGCCGAACATGTTCTTACATGTTCTAATAATTATTACCAACTTTTTTAAGTGTCAAAACATGTTTCATAACATATATAAGCTCAAATTATAACATTTCCGAAAAATGGTCTGTTTGACTTTTTAATATAATAACTTTGACCCGTCAATTGGTCTAACAAACGTGATCTTCAGGAGGTGCCCTTTATAGGGACTAACATCTACCTTATTACGATCACTTAGCCATGTTCGTTATGAACAAAGGCTGGACCATAATGGTCTTAACCGAAATTTAAGGCGTTTTCTATAAAATGCTTGACTTTTGGCTATAAAATCTTATGAACAAAAATGCAAGAGAAAGGAACACTTACAAGTGGTTCCTAGGATGCAATGGAACTAAGTTGGATGCTCCTTTCAGTTAGGAACTTCTAGAGGAGGGAGATAGAGTTGTGAATGAAAAGGTGCAAGTTCAAAGGGTGAACCTTTGCACCTATTTATAGTTGGATAGCTTAAAGGAGGTAATGCCAGGTGTTAAGGGGTGTTAGATGGAGCTTACAAGTGTCCTAAAACGTGGCATAGCTGTTTGAAAGTCCCTTGTTTCGAATCAAATGGTTTTTGGCAACATGTGTGGAGGCCAAGCAAATTTTCTGTAGACACAGGCCTCTCCGCGCCCCGCGAGCGCCCTATAGTCAGTTTCAAAGTTTGACACTTTTAGCCCCTCAACTTATAAAACCTTCTAAAACACCTTTTTAGCATATTTAGCCCTCCGTAACCAATATTTGACATACCCGGGAGTATGCTTGGACATTGTCGAGCTCTCGGTTTGTTAAAAGGTCACTCAGAGGTATAAATTAACATGTTGACACTTTTAACACCTCCATCATCCAACTTTCACATATTTATAGATTTAATTCCTCTCGTCCAACAAATAGGACATATGAGAGTTAGGACTTCGTAAAGGATCACTCAGAGGCCCACTATAAGCATGTTGACCCCGATGTCACTCAGCGGCTGGGCATGTTAAAATATCAGTCATTCAGAGGCCATTGTTTAAGCATGTTGACATATCAGCCACTCAGAGGCTGTTGTTTATGCATGTTGACATCAGAAAGTCACTCAAAGGCTCAGTTTGAACATGTTGACACCTTTAGTCCCTATTAGTCTTTAATAGACTAATACTAAAAATACAACACGTGCCACTACTACTATTGGACACGATTTTACGAGGTGTTACAAGTTTGGACCTCAAAATGGTGATGTTTCACCTTAGTTTACCTTGGTAAACTTGTGGAAACACTCCTAGAGATCTTCCAAATGAGTTTGAAGCAAAAATCATGAATAAGAGAAAGAAAAGTGAGTTTGAAGCTCACTTTTGAACTTTGCAAGAATCTGCCCCAAGCTTGTCCTTTCAGTAGTTTGAGAGTGTTTTGAGTGGTTTAGAGTGTGAGAAAAGTGAAATGAAGGTGTAGGAGGCTTGGTTATATAGCGGTTGATTAGGGTTTGTGTCTTAATAAAGAATGAAGGTGATTGAGGGAAGAAAAGAGGTGAAAAAAGATGAAATCCGATTTGGGAAGGAAACATTTTGCGGATCAAGCTTGCTCAGTCACGCGACGTGGAGGCATAGGTAGCCCGCGCGATGAGGCGTGTCATTTTTCAGCGAAGTTTGATTTTGTTCACATTTAGCCCCTGAACTTTCATTCATATGCTATTTTATGTTATAGCTTCATATTTTAACATGTTTTCAAGTACGGGAAGTGTAGGTATGCATGTGTTACGTATCGTGTGTGTATGAATGATAGTATGCATGTATAATAAATCTCGATTTTGTGTATAAACACATAGTTAACGATTGATTGCAGAAACACAAGTATGATTGACAAAAACTTGAATTTTCATTATGATCAAAGCCTCTGATTACAAGATTGGAAATGAAATACGAATATAAGTTTCTAAAAGTAGAAAAGAAAACACAACTTTCTAAATATGGAAAGTACAATAATGCAGAGCGTTACAGTCTCGCTTAATTTAGGTAGTTTCGTCTTGAAATTTGTTCAAGAGGAAGGCTCAGCGAATAAGTGTGGGTACGTGGTCTTCATATCACTTTCGAGTTCCCAAGTGAATTCGACACCGCATTTTCCTTCCTATCGAATCTTGACTATAGGAATGCGACTGCGCCTAAGTTGCTTGGTTCCTCGGTCCATGATTTCGACCGGCTTTTCGACGAAGCGTAAGGACTCGTTGATTTGTAAGTCATTGAGTAGGACTTGGAGTCCTTCTCTAGCTAAGCACTTATTGAGGTTTGAAACGTGAAATGTTGGATCGACGTTGTTGAGTTCTTGAGGCAAGTCTAACCGATACGCTACCTTGCCATCGTGAAGACGACGACCCTTCTAAAGTTGAAAGTTAAGACAACTTTTTTTAAAAGATTTTTTAAGGCAAGTTGAAACAACTAAACACCATAAAATTCTTACATTAACGTCATAAAAACATAGATTTGGGGATTCACTAATCCAACTTTCATGTTCGAAACACAAACCAAATGTCGCAGTGAAGACGACGACGCCGTAAGTGAGAAGCTTGTTGTTGAATTAAGTTCATGATTTTGGTTGGATTTTGACGAGTTGCTGGTGTCCGATAGTGGTACTGATGGTTGGAGTGTTCGTATTCTTGGCTATAACTTAGGCTAGTTGTTGTGGGTTAACTAAGGCTCCGTTAACGATGCCACATAGTGTAAGACCCTATCTTACTTTACTGAATTTCTATTAAAATTTCGCATTTAAATGTGTAAATGCGAATATACGTTCATACATGTTTTCAAACTTATTAAAACTTCAAAAACATTAAACAATTTAACATGATCATAGATTAGTTTCATGTTAACAAAACCAAGTGCGGAAGCTTCGCCTTTGATCGTGTTCGGTTCTTCGAAGAGCTTGATCCTCCTCCGATACTCCCAATCATCACCTATATTTCATAATTTATGAAGTACGTTAGTTATAAATAGATTATAACATAACCGGATAAACCCGAAGGCCTAAAACATCAAAAACAAAACTTTCGTTTCAGACTCCACCGTAAGCTACGGCTGGCCATCGTAGCTTACGGTCCAGGCTTTTTTGTCTTACGGTCAAAACTTTCTGTTTTACGATGAAAGCTTACCGTTTTAACACAGCAGCCTATCGTAAGCTACGGTAGGCTACAGTAGCCTACGGTGGCTTGCTGCGGAATTTTTCTTGTTTGCCGTTTTTGACACGATATTTTCCGTAACTCATTCAATATTCATCCGTTTCACTCAAAACTTGTTTCTAAATGCCCGTAAGTTGTTTACATACATATTTAGCTTGAAATCCTTATCCGGATTCTTAATTCTTATGAATTACACATTCACTCTTGGTTCAGGCTTAAATTTTCCAATTTTGCCCTTTAACCCCATTTAAACCAACCTATACATTTACGCATCCATTTCGGTATGCATTAAGACTCCATTTTCTTTTCTTTTACCCGTATAGTTTCCTTAGCGAATTACATCGCTTTATTCCACTAGACCTTTATTTATTTTATCATTTTGATCCGTTTGGTTGTTTTAGCGAAGTCCAACGCTTATTTCAACCAAATCTTATCTGTCTTATCATTTCCACACAAGATAACTATCTATTTTCCACCACAACTATACTTGTGGTGGATTGTAATCGTTAATTCATTTAATCAAATTTCTACCCTTGGTTCAACAGATCACAGAAAAGAACCATTAAAGGGTATTAAATTAATACGGCTTTCGCCATTTATTTTTACACTATCTCAAGGGTATACTAAATTATAAAACTCATTTTAAAACTACCCTTAGGGTCATTTACTTATTTTACCACACGAGGGTATTTTGGCAACTTAGGCCTTTTTTTAGGACGAAGGACTTTCAATATCATGTTTTGACCAAATATGAACATTTAACCATAATCTATTTTAGAACATTATGTTCTTAAGAACATAATGTCTACAATTTAGATCATTTGATTTATCTTACCTTAGGTAATCAAATGTTCATTCATGACTCGTTTAACTCTCGATGGACCGTAAGTCCCTCTTTTAGAGTTTGACCCATTACATGTACCTGGCTCGGCTCATAGCATTGATCCGTTTTAATATCTTGCTCTATTAGTTGCTATATAATAGCGATGCAAATCAAACTCTATTCTTCCTATGAGCACAAAACTCAACAAACGACCATTAGTCATCATTGTCAAATGGTGATAATATCACCATTTGACCCGTTCGGCCTAAATGATCATTTATCATTATGAGATTGCCCTTATTTGTCATCTCACCCATTTAGCCCATTACGTTCTACACTGTGTAATCTATTACCTAATAATCGTTTCTTAATTCGCTTGACCCATTATGACTTACGCCATATGGTGTCTTTTTCAAAACTTTAAATTTATCCATCAACTCGTGACCGGATTACTAGTTTGCCCCTTATTACCCATTATGGTTTACACCATAAGGTAATGTTTCAAAACTCTTATTATTCGTCATCACATGACTAATTTACCACTTTACCCTTTTTACCGTAAATCATGGTTTCATACCATTTTCACTTGTTCCGATTTGAATCACCTCGCTCGGAACCTCATATTTCAATACTAATCTTTCTTTTTCTTAACCAATACTACAAGTATGTGTTCTACTTAAAATATGTAAGCTTTACTTACCTTGAATTCCAATTATGCCTTTTCCCGCGTACTTGTTCCGTTTGACCCGCTTCTTCCTAAACCTCCACCTAGTTTGTCAAGCGTCAAACTATCATTTATCATTCGCAAGATGGTTAGATAATGTTCTTAAAGTTGTTAATTAAAAACAAAACAAATTACCCTAATTCTAGACTCAAATTATACTCTAGACTCCTAACTACTAACCGGCAAGTGGACCGATCAATTGTAGAATAGTATGAAGCAAGTCCGGATTATCGAACCCACAGGACTCTCTAATTGCTAAGACTACTAATTTAGACTCAATTGCACACTAGGTATATTTTAAATGGGGGGTTTTACTAATAATTCTAAATCATCAATTTAACTAAAACTAATAAATTGGAATGACCAAACTATGAACTTCGAGGGACTTATTAGATTTTTTATCAAGAGATAATGAATTAGTTACCTAGGTTAGATTTTTAGACTACTCCTCCTTCAATTTAACAATAATTAATCTGGTTGAATATTTTACCGGGATCTTAGCATATCAAAGTTTAGGTTTATTAAACAGGACCCCCGACCCTTCTCAGAAAGACACCTACAATAACCTATCCTTTTTATTCGTTTACCGGTCCTAAAGATTCTTTTTCAATTATCTTTTCAAATTAGTAAAGTGCCTAATTATCAATTACTTCTCAATAATTAACCTAGACCAACTAAAATTTTCTAGTTTAGATTAACTGATTCAATTATGACAAGGAAATTAGACTCGGGAATCTCTCAAAACCCTAACCTAACAATTTACCACATTAATTCAGCCAACTAATTGCAATTTCTCAATTAACAAGTTAGGTATAATGACGAGTTTGATTTAATGGTTAATTTAATTGTTTCCCGATTTTGTTGGCCAATTTTACCGACAACTTCACGAATTCCTAAGAACACGAAAAGTAACATAAACCTATTACATGAAAGATATCCACCAAAGTTTATGCAAAACAACCAAACAATCATCAAACAAACAAAATCATGCAAATACCCTAAACTAGATCATTAAAGTTGTAACCTTTACCAATTAGATATTCAAACCATGAATTAAATTAAAGCAAATCAAAGTTTCATAATTTCATAATCCAAACCCTAGGTAACCAAAGAAAATCTAGCCTAACAACATGTTTAAAACATAACTAAAACAAAGTTGATAACAAGTTAGCATGGTTGATCAAAACAAAGAAACCGAAGTGGAGATTGGTATGATAAACCGTGACAAGCTCCTGCCTTGAACTCCCGTGATCACCACCACAATTCCTACAGCTTAGATCTGCTTCGTGTAACTTCAAATCTCCAGAAAATAGCTCCAAATCTGCCCTCGTTCATCCAAAGTTGCCCAAGATGTGTTTTACAATGATAATAAGTCTTTTTAAAACAACCAAGTCCCAAAACAACTCTGATTTCGAAACTTTCTGGATAAACACCTCTCTCGCGGGCCGCGAGAGAGTTTGGATGGTCTGGTCGCGCCCCCCGACCGAGTTTTGGAACCGGAGATAACTATCCCTCTCTCGCGCCCTGCGAGAGAGTTTATGTTTGCTGGTCGCGCCCCGCGACCAGGTTGAGATCCCTAATTTGCGTTTCGTTTTCTCGTTTTCGATCCACTCACGTCCCGGCTCGGTTCTTATCACCATTTTCGCTCGTTTTCCCATCCTTCCAACCGTTTTCACGAACCAAGACCTGCAAAACGTGTTTAGATTAAAAGTAGATAAATTCTTGACAAATCAAAACGAAAACGTGCTAAAAATATACAAACTCTACAAGATAAATAGATGTATTATTCAATACATCAAATATCCCCACACTTGCTCTTTTTTCGCCCTCGAAAAAGAATTGTGCATAACGGAATCATAACCCAACAATTACTCGATTTCAAAAACTACTATTATTTTCATTAGGGAACAAGTTTAGTAACTCATTTAGGCATTTCGTTAATTACCCGGTAAGCGCTATTCTTAGGCCACCACTATAGTTACGTTTCCCAAACCAAGTTCACGCAATTGCTAATGTCAAATTAACATAGTTTCTACAATCATATGCTAATCTATCGATAATTACACAAGAACTTGGAATTGTTTTATTATCATGAAACAACTCATCTCATCATTTTACTTAGACATTCATCCGAATACCTATATAATCAAATTCTACGCACTAACTAGTAGACAACATGATCTCAAACACTTAATAACCTTGACATAGCATTAGTTTCATTATATCATACAAAACCATTTCAAGTCATGTATGATTACTTACTCAAATCTCAAATTTGTTCGAGTATCTTACACATACATACAAGTATGATGATCATAAACACCCCTACATTATCAATCTCATCATATAATCAAAAATCCACTTTATAATCCACTTGTTAATCACTAACAAGTAATCTTACATCAAATAGTGCACAATTCCTTTAAGTTTAACGAAATCAAGCATACACATACACTTAATTTCATCTTTGGATCATAATCCAACTATTTAATTGCAAGTATTCTACTTGTCTCAAGTTACAACTTTCATCAATCTAAGTTTTTAGACATACCTTATGATCCCCTAATCAAGGTGATCAGTAATTCATGTTCATGCACTGATTTGGGTCTCGAATTGATCTTCAATTTGATGGATTAAGCTTGAACAAGAGTTTTGCCCTTGTTCTTTCTCCTGAGGGTCAACCAACACACACACTAAGTGTGTGTTGTGTCTAAACCTTTTGTTTTTATAACACAAGTATCTTTTTTACGCAGCTTTGAACACTCAAGTTTAGTTTTGATTATAAATTAGACTACAACTCATTGTCTTGTTACTTAGATACATGTTATTAACTAGGTTATTTTGTTCATAGTTTATTTCGTTCACGGTTTCACTTTTACCACTAACGGTCTTTTACCCGCTCTTTTAATATTAACGTGGCTTGATTACCAAACCCGTTTTTGGGGTGTTACACGTAGGCCGTTAACGACCACTACACCGCACCAGTTAACCATGGTAATGAATGAAGATTTTGCTAATGGGAAGAAAATGTAGTAATGGTGGGGTCCACCCCAATCTAAACCAATCACACGTCTTACTTTAGTTATTTTATTTTGTTTTTTTATTATTTTATTGGTATTGGGTGTTAAGTTCATCCATAACAATACATTATTAACGAGTATTTAGTTAATGGTCAAGTTCTTATGTAGTAGTAATATAGCGTTGTTGCGACAATAAGTTTAGTTAACCCACAATACATAATCTTGGTTAACAACAAAAAACCATCTTGAACTTGTTGCTCTAATGCTCTTATCTTTCTCTTCTTCATGTATGGAAATGAACCCTAGGTTTGATATGTTAAATAGAAAGGGATAACAAATTTGATTTCGGATTTTATTATTAGGTGAAAAAAATGAAATTATCTCACGTGTTTTGCACATGTTTAAGGTTAATTAGAAAAGTTAACTAGGTTATGACTAAAAGACACCACCTCTATAGGAAGGATTACGTGACAAGTGGCAAAATGTGTAAGAAAGATAGTTTATATAACTTGAGTGTGTAGTGAAAAAAAAGTTATATAACGTGTATTATATATATGAGAGAGAGCAACCAATGGGTAACACAGCTATATATATCACAACTTGACCTATAACACCATGAAGGCGGTGTTCCGGACACTAGAGGGCGTCATTACTCCTTTTCACCTCATGATAATGCTCGACTAAACACTGAGTGAACATAAAAGACCGAAAAGTGGAATTTAATCAAATATATATTTACAAACTTACCCGTCATCGACTCATCGTCTCTGCGCGACTAAATTTTGGAGGGAAAAAACCCGAATTTTTCCATTTTCTAAATTTTTGCCTCAAAATTGTAGTGAAATCACCAGAATACATCACATAACTCTGATTTCAGAGAACTGTGGTTAAAAAAAGTGCAATCAATGGACGAAAATGGGCACTAAACGAAGAAGGGGTGATGGAGGAATGAAGAGAACACGATGGCAATTCTTGATACTTATTGTTTCAGTAAATCCACTGAACATATAGCTGATGACAGTACGTAATTTCTTTGTGTGCTGTTCTAATTTTGATTATCTCTTGTGGGTTTTGTGAATTTTGTTTTGTTTGTAGGGCTATCTTTTCTTGAAGCTGTTCGTTCTGGTTTTCTTGTTACTGAGAATGCTTCTGCACCCAGCAAGTAAAACTCATTTCTCTTTTTTTTTAAGTTTGCAAAATTTATGCCCACCAAGTGTTTGATGAAATTATTGTTAGACCGCGGGGTGTGGGCTTGGGTTAGCGGCGTGGGTAGCCAAGCAACGCTGCTTTAGCCACACTGGCCAGCGTGGGTAGCGGCGTTGCCCCGCTGGCATGGCTATGAAGCCTGGCGTGGGCGGGTTAGGGTGACGATGTGGCGGGCTAGGATTGGCTTGCAAAATCAGACCGTTTGGGCTAGGCGTTGGCCATGGCGGTTTCCGCTAACCAACTCAAATTTAAAAAAGTTTTACTGTTTTCTACCTATAAATACTCATCCCAAACATCAATATTTTTCACATCTACTTTCTTCAAACACAAATCTTCATCCAAAACCTACCAAAAAACGGAAATGGTTACTTGGACCGAGGAGGAGGAGATAGCGCTAGTGACGCCAATCGTTGGCGCACAACGTACGCTATGTCTGGTCAAACCGCGTACTGGACACAAGCGTTTCCGCAATACCAACAACATATTGGAAACTCGCGTCACAACTTGAACGCGTGTCAACATAAGTGGCGTGAGCTAAAACCGAAGCTGGATCGGTTTAAAGCATGCTTCAACCGTGTCCCCGCGGGCGACCTTAGCCACGACGATCGAGTGGAGATTGCCAAAATCGAGTATAGACACGATGGCAATCCGGAATTTCGTTGGGTTCCCCACTTTAATACTTATCGTACTTTGTAATTTTTTTAATTTTTAGGATTTATGAAGTTTTTTTAATTTTTTAGGATTTATTAAGTTGTTTTTATAATTTATTAGGATTTTATGTAACTTTTTTTTAGTAAAATAGTGGTGTGTTTTATTTTATAAAAGTCAAAATATAAAAAAAATAATATAATATATCCACATGGTCACCCACGCCGGCTAGCCCACGCCGCTCCCACACCCCACTTTTTTGGGGTGGCCTGGTGGAGCCCATCTCCGCTACATGTCAACCCAAGCCCCTCCACACCCCGCGGTCTTAGGGGGGTGGGGGTGCTCCACTAGCCATCACTCACCACAGCCAATCACCAAACGCCACATCATCACCCAAATTCCATCACTAGTGATGGATTTTAGGTGGGGTGCCCATCACTAGTGATGGATTATTTTTTTTTTGGTTTAATAATAAATTAAGATTAATAATTTCATTTAAATAAAAATCAATATTCCTAGACATAGTTTAGGTTACAACTTAAAAAAAACATTTGAAAATGAAAGCTACATATAGAAAACCTACTTTTCCTCCGAATCCGGAAATTCCAAACCTAAAGAACCTACAAGTTCAATTAAATCATATCTCAACCGAAAGTGAAGTTTTTCATTGCGCAACTCTTGTTGGACCTTTTCGGGAGCGGGAGCTTGTTGGGAGGATCCGGCACCCAATCTGGCGATATTGCACGTCCATCTTCTTTAATTAGCATATTGTGCAATATGATACATGCATACACTATGCTATGGATTGTTTTTTTATTCATTGCATGAACCGGTGTGTTTAGTATGCCCTATCTATCCTTTAAAACACCAAAAGCCCTCTCAGCATCTTTTCTTGCCAATTCTTGCAACTTCTTGAACGTCTTTTCTTTAGCCTCGACAGGAAATGAAAGAGCTTTCACAAAAAAAGACCATGATGGGTAGATACCATCCACAAGAAGAAAGCTGCGTCTGTAATATCTTCCGTTAACCATAAACGGACAAAAGGGTGCGGTACCATCTGTTACGCTTTGAAAAAACGGCGATGTGTACAAAACATTGATGTCGTTGTTCGAACCAGGAAGACTAAAATACGAATGCCAAATCCATAAATCATTCGACGCCACCGCTTCAAGTATGATGGTCGGTCTTTTGACGTCACCCCTAACATACGCCCCTCGCAACTCTCTTGGACAATTTCTCCATTCGATATGTGTACAATCGATGCTACCAAGCATCCCTGGAAAATGCCATCTAGCCTCATGCGCTAAGTAAATACGTGTGATGTCGTGTCTCGTGGGTTTACGTAGATACTCTTTGCCATACAATTTAATGATCGCGTTACAAAAGAATTGCAAACACTCACGTGAAGTTCTTGCCGACACAGCTAAGTACATCAAATTGATCGGGAGGGTTACTTGTCGCTAGTTGGCGAATGGCGGATGTGCATTTTTGTATCGGCGTGAAACTTCGTTTGCCCCTCCTGTCGTAACATTCTTGAAACCATTGTTCACTTGCTTCAATGTCTCCTACAATCTTTAAAAATTAAACTTTCGGTAAAACGAAACCCATTCCTAAACGTTTCAGCATTGTAGACCGGATTTTCCACAAAATAACTTCGTTGGCATGTATACGATCACGATCCACCATTTGATTCTTTCGTCGGCTCAAACGTTCAAGTTCGTTGTACGCCATCTCGAAAAATTCAAGCGTGTCATTGTTGGAAGACGAAGAGCTATCGGTGTCTAGCGGAAACGTATCGGTTGGAAATTCCGTTTTATGTAGAGTGTAGAGATGGTATTTTTTTTGTGGGTTTAAAGGTTGAAGTGGATGATTTATATATAGTGTTGAAGGGTTTTTTGTTTATTTATAAAATTCAAACACGCAACGGTCCAAACTCCTCCAACGGTCAAAAAATGCAATGACCATCTCATTTCTTCACGCGTGATATACTCAACGCGTTATAAACACCACGCATTGTGGACAGGTGGCGGCGGTGTTCCACGCGTGGTCACCGGCCACCACGTGCCACCACAGAGGCGCCCCCACTCCCCTTAGAGATATAGAGTTGGCATTTGACTTTGTTGGTCAAAGCTAGCAATTTTACCTAATCTTAGGGCTGTAAACGAACCGAACTGAACCGAATGGAGCCTTGTTCATGTTCGTTCGTTGAGTGTTGAACTTGTTCATGAACACATATCTAACAAAAGGTTCTTGTTCATGTTCGCTCATATCTAACGAAGGTTCTTGTTCATGTTCGTTCATTGAGGAATTGAACTTGTCATGAACACAGATGAACATATACTATTTTAAAGAATAAATAAAACAACATTTTTAATCCCGAACATTAGGCATAATCACCTTGTTAAGCACTTGATATAATAATCATAAACATAGTTAACTCATAACAAAGGCACAAGTTAGACAGAATAAGCATAGACATAATTATCTCAAATCTAAGTTTCTAATGACCGAACATAAATAAAACAAAACAAACAATCATGAACGACGTAAACGGACATATTACCGAACGTTCACAAATTGAACGAACGTGACCTTTGTTCATGTTCGTTCAATTAATTAATCGAACAAAATCCCTTGTTCATGTTTATTCATTTTTTAAGCAAATGAACCTCCCGCCAAACAGTTTGCTCATCATTCAGTTCGTTTACAGCCTACCTATTCTTGATGATGTATTGCATGACCATTGATGGCTGATATATGATGTTATAGCAAAATGTACAAGGCAATATTCAAGATACTGAGAGTTGAGAATTCACTGGATTTGATAATGTCAAGCTATCAACTCCTACTTGAATTAGATAAGGTATTACATTATGCACTTAAGACTTTTCGTTACTATTATTTATTAATATCTGTAATATTTTGTTATTAATTATTAATGTTGCCTTGTTGCAGCGGTTTCCTCAGGTATATCTGTCGGTGACTAAAAGATCAGAATCGTCTTTCACCTTCTTCTCTCCTGCATCGCGAATTAGTTCTTGATATATGCAACAAATTTGATATATTTTGTAACTATGCTATAGTTTATACACTAATGTTGGTATCAATTATTTGGAAACTTCTTGCAATGCAGGCATGGTCTCCGTTTTCATTCGGCACAGATGTCACATCTAGTGAGAAACAAGATGACCATACTAAAATTAGTGGATCAATTGATGCTATTGTGAGTTATAATTACCATATCAAACATGTGGTCATGTGGTTGTTAAATTTTCTTTTTCATTTTGTTTATATTTCCCAGCTTGTAAAATAGATTTCTGATTATATGTTCTTGTTTATGGTTCAGGAATTTCATCGCCTAATAGAAGAAGTTTCTAAAGTACCAGATCAAGCTAATACTGAAATACTAACTACAGAGGTTCTCTCTTAACTTTTACATGAATCACCATCTTGTAACATTCTTTATCGGAAATGTATAAAAAGACACCGTGAGCCATGCAATGAATATGTTCATTATCGTTCTAAATTTTTAATATCATGCTCAGAAGTTGTATGTTAAGATCTTTTTAAAGAGGATATAAACAGATTGATATCATTATGTTTCTTCATGTGACTTTATTGCAGCCTTTGAGGAATATGCTACTATTCCAGTATCTTGTTAAATTGCTTGAAGGGGACCTCATACCCCGTAATTTGGCCTTTACAGGTTAGCATTATCTTTTTGCCCAAATGTTTTAATATTTTTATGTTAGCTTGTCGTATATGATTACAAAAACCATATTGTTTCTGTAGTGATCTAATTTCTTTGAATAAACTGATTACGATATTAATAATATTAATATACCGTGTGTGCTTTTTGACCCATTTCCTTTCGAGCTTAACCATAAAACTAATTCTTCGGTTAAACGTGTTTCTTGATGCAGAAAAATCAGACTGGGTCACTTTGAGGGAGTCATTGCTCAATATGATTCTGGTGGGTGATAGATAATAATTCTCATAAATTTTATTTTCAAGTAAAATGCCATTTTCGTCCCTGAGGTTTGCCAGTTTTGCGACTTACGTCCGAAGGTTTGTTTTTCTGCATCTGGAACCAAAAGTTTTGAAATCTTGCCATTTTCATCCGGCTTGTTAGCTACATCCGTCTTTTTCCAAAAATTAACAAAAGTTTTGAAATCTTGCCGAATTGCCCTTTAAGTTAACAAAAAAAGACAAAAATACCCTTGACTTAACGGAGAAAAATGGATGGAGTTAACGAGCCGGATGAAAATGGCAGGATTTTGAACCTTTTGGATCAGATGCAGAAAGACAATCCTTTGGACGAAATTCGCAAAACTGACCAAACCTCAGGGACTAAAATGGTATTTTACTCTTTATTTTATTTTAACATAACCCGAAGTTTGTGTACACAACTTGGAAGATATTTATGAAATGATTATTAAAACAAGTATTTTCATTTTCTTGTTCGTTGAATCATCTTAGGTATCATGGAAGATAACTTACAAAGGACTAGTTAAAGATTGTTTATCCACAATGTGTGAATTATCTCAATTTTCAACGAGATGTAACCACGATACGAGACCAGCAGAAACCGGATCAACAGAAATAACTGAAAAATGTCATACAGCTCTTGAACTGGTCTTGCCTGAAGTAGTAAAGCGTACATGTGCTGCTGTTCAAAAACTTCTAATAATGGTAAATTATAAGCAGCCCTACATTTGTATATGTGCATATTTCCTTTTTTATAAGGGGAAATAACATATTAATCTTGACACTTATTGAAATTAATTAATAGATCACTGAGCTGGATTTGTCGAAAAAGGCAGCAGATCTTGAGGGCGGGACCACCAGAGCTGACGGTACAACGTAGTTTAGTTCTGTTATATTTCAGATTTCAAGGCGTATTAAAATTTTACCAACAGTGGCAATTTTTTTTACTTTACTATTCTACTTATGAGGTAGTTGATTAATGTTACTTTACATCACAAACGGCTCTAAAGGGGAATGGGTCAATTAGGTTGAACGGGTTAAAATTTAAAACTCCTAAATCTTTTTATTTAAAGATTATGTTATTATTGTTGTAATATTATGGACAAGCAAGTGTTTGCAGGTCAGAAGCCCCTTCTTTTTCATAATAAAAATGACCCATTCTGAGAATTGAGCCATATTATTATTATTAATATAATTATTGTTTATTATTATTATTATTATTATTATTATTATTATTATTATTATTATTATTTATTATTATATTTTATTATTATTATCTACATTTGAACCGACTCATTGTAGTGCATGACCATCGTGTTTATCTATATATATGCCTTGCTGTCAATTTTGTACAAATAAGTTGACTTCGTATATAACAACGCAACTTTTCCCTGATTTTCAAACATACTATCGCGGCGTGTTTTTTTATCATTATGTTCACGCTTTGCTTATTAATTTTTTCTACGTTTCAAACCCGCCGTGGAGCGCGAGTGATACCTACCAGTGTTTTTTATATGAATTTAATCCAAATTTTTAATTGTCTCTTGTACCTTTTTTATATGAGTTTACCTAAAATGTGTGCATATTATGAGATAGTCAACTTTTGCAGGACCCCTGCCTCAGAGATCATCCTCGATGAACTTGCTTACGATAAAAATATATTGTTCCCATTTCTTCAGGTATTTATGTAAACAATAATGCTTTATGCTCTATTTCTTTTGGTCCTTTAATATTTATATTTTCCGGGCCCCCGTTTATATAAGTTGTGACTAAATGGGACTACTTTAACCTGGGGAAGTTGTTTTAGGCTTTGGATAACCCGAAACTGAATTGGATATGATTGTTCAGTTTCTCAAAAAGTATATTCCTAAGGTAATTATCATTTTTCAATTCTGTGTTTAAATTGATTGAGTTTAAGCATTTCACCAGATCTAGATTTTATTTATTTATTTATTTTTAAATTGTAAAATTGCAGACATCTGTTCGCACTAGGAGATCAAACGGGTCGGCAAATGATTCAACATTTGGTGGAGTTTTAAACTGCTTTTTAAATGAAAGCAGCTCAAAAGGCATTGTAAAAAAGATTAGTTCAGAAGTAGCTCAACTGCTATTAGCACATGCTTTTCAGGTGAATTTCTGTAGCATATCTCAACACTTGAAGAAAAAAAATTAAATTATTAAAATTGAATTTCTTTATTCTTTCTCTTTACCAGGCATATATTTCGCTACCAGCTGAACGTTCAACTGAATCCAAAGAAGACACTGCTGAAACTCTCTTCCGAATATCTGCAATAATATGATCTCAGCCTTCACATGTCTTGAAAAAGCAGACAAGTATGCATCTTATCTATTAATTACGTGAATTGGATTTTAAGTTTTAATAATTTAAATTATGACCCATGTGACCCTTCTAACTTTTACTTTTGTTGCCACTCGTATTATCATTATAGATTTACACTTGGTTTTCACTCGATTTATCTATGATGATTTTGCAAGTGGGTTGCCCTTGGCAACGGAAATGAAAGTTTAGAGCATCTTCGGTTAAATTGCTAGCATGGATTATTTTGTCGGTCGATGAGTTTGGATTATTGAAATTCAATTTGCCCTTTAATTATTACATCAAGTTCCGGTTATTTAGTATGTATTAAAAGGTAACTTTCCTTTGTGAGGGAAAGTTATATAGAGGTTATACAAGTTTTATTACACAAGTTACAATCAATTTGATGCATCAACTACATTTCTTCCAATTACTTTACCGCCGGTCAATTTCTTGAAATCTCAAATGGATTAATTTAATTATCAAATCAATTATTGTCTTTAGAAAATGAACCATTGAATGAATTTTGTGAATTTTGCGAACCAATAGGATTCAAGAAAGCTTTTCCAACTTTTTCTTTCAAGTTCAAGCTAAAAGTAATTCTTTATTGCCTATAAAAATTACAATATTGTATCAGTTAAAAAAATACATTTCAGTATTCACTATGTATTTAACCACGTCAACGTTCAGTCGTAAAATATCATTTCAGTACCAATATTCGTTTTAATCTCTTTCGGTTGTTATACCGACTCATGATACCGTAATGAATCGAACCAACACCAACCAAATTCTCGCTGCAACACGCGGGGTAAAAATACTTGGTTTTTTAAATTATTGATAGGTTATATTTAATTTTATATTCATCAAGAACTAGTTAGATGTTAATGCACAATTCTTTTATGTTTACTTATAAGTTATAATACAATGTCATAAGTCGTTACCAACACGCCTTTGGCCTAGCAATATTGAGGTAGCCCAACAACCAGTAGGTTGTGGGTTCAAATGGACATGAATGTATTAAAAAAAGTGTCTTTGTGGTTAAAATTTATCAAAAAGATAAATGTTGATTTCTAATTTTTGCAAATTATTTTCTGATGGTTCAGGAACTCAGGGATTCTGCCATTTGCGAAAGAAGCTCTTTTCACAGCTGCAATTATGCTTTCAAGAAATGCATAGGAGTTTGATTTAACTGTGATTAGGATTGTATTATAAGTGTGTTTTTATCTAATGCTAAGACTTTCCTGTTATGTTAGTGGATGTTATTAGTTTTAAATCTCATGACTTTTTCAAATATACAATTATATCTAGTGGCTTTATGGGTGTTCGTGTGGCAGGTTTTAGTGGCAGACCTACATACAAGAGTGTCGCCTAACAGATGGGGGCAGTTACCTCAACAAATTTGTGTAATTTTAGGTAAAAATTTCGATCAATCCCCGTAAAAAAAATAAAAATTAATGTTTGAAAATTCCAACTTGATCGTCAAGGAGTGTTTTTTGCAACCTAACAGTTTCTTTACATGTAGCTCTGATCAGGGTCGAGAACTTTGGGCACAACCTAACCTAACAAAAAGACATTATCTGCTGGATCAACGGTTAACTTGTTCAACTCATTTAACTTGGTAACCTAAGTCTATGAGTAATGCTCATTATAGAGGCGTGAAGTGGCTTGATAATGCCCTTAACACACCCTGTGTACTTTATATGGACATGAAGAGGAATGCCCAATGAGAATAACAAAATTGGAAAGTAATAATTGAATGAGGGTATTAAGGGGGGTTAACCATTACACATTTTTAAAGGGATTATAATGTTTGTGATGAAAAATGTCTCTTAGTGGACATTAACCATTACGTATGGTCTAAGGAAACAACAACCTTAAGCATGTATAATTATTAATTTCATGATTTAAGAAACAAGTCAATCAAGACCTCATTCTTAGATCAAATAAATACAAACTATAAATAGTTGGGATTAATTGTGTAAATAAAATTTATTGTAATAATATTTAATATAAAATTTTGATATATGAGTTGATTTGCTTTCATTTGTAATTTGTCTCATGTTCATGTAAGCATCATAATACACATATTTATAGGGTTTTAGTAATTCTATATAGTATTAAATCCTTAGGAGTTTGAATTTCTTCTTCTTTCTCTTCCTATATTTCTCAGCCGCTACCACCACTAGATTTTGGTTGGTCGTTGGCCCTCTTCCCCTAACATGCCCCTAGTGTGATACGTTCCTCTCTTGTGACACACTATACATATATTTAGATTAGAGTTTGTTCGTTTTTTTCTTATCGTTGTTAGAAAAATGTAGGCTCTTTATATTCAGAAGTTCGAACGTTAAACAAACATACCATAAAGAAACAACGAAAAGTTTGTCAACAACTATCAAGTAATGTCATGATGATCAAATATCAAGTTATGCGACTCTTTATTCCATATATGATCGACTCAAATAAAAATACATTGGATTTGTGCACCATCAAGGTCTAATTTGTCGCCATTAACACAAGAGCATTAATTCTTGGTATTGTCACAAAAGAAGTAATATAGACATTTACCCATACACTCACCATTTCTTACAAGAGGAGCATTAAGATCTCACCATAATCGCTTTTAGTGCTACAAAATCTTTGATTCTCAAACACGGGCATCGGTTAGGGACACCCAATATTAGTTATTTATAGTAGCTAAGTCGAAAAGAAAGAGTTATTTATCCTAGGTAAGCTGAAAAGAAAGAGAAATAATGGAATTTGAATTTGATAAGTTCTAGCATAAAGTGAAGAACAACTATGTTTATAGAGGTGTGAATGAGTCGGTTTGAGTCAGTCTTGGGCTCGAACCTAACCAAAAAACTCAAAATTAAGTTTTTGGGTTTTTAAAACCGCTGACTTTTATTTATTTATTTGTTTGTTTGTTTTCACGACAAGTTCAGTTAAATTTTTTCGATTTTGCTCTTTGGGCTTGTAATTTTTGAGGAAAAAATTATCAAAATAATGAATTTGAGTCTGGAAGGCTGTGACTATCTTTAATTAGTGATTAGGTGATTATTACAGGGTCTAAATTTAAAAGGTATAATCAATCAATAACTACATTAAAATAAAATGATTTAATCCACCCAACAAACAAGTAATCAATCAACGTTTAAACTTTAAACAACAAATACATTCAAACAAAAACTAATCCGGCTCTAATCCCGCTAATTTCATTGCATGTTTTCTTTTCAAGTGACAAACCATAAAAAAAAAACATATGCATAATATTTAAGTAAAAAATATTTATATAGTAAAAAAGAAAGCATTATTACCATTTTCTTTTTTTTTTTTTCTTCTTCTTCTTCATATTATCAAGCAAATCTTCTAATTTTTTCTTTCATAATCAACCAAATCTATTAGTTGTAGTCAGTGAGGTGAAAATGTTGTAAATCGTTGGCGTTGACAATAGCCAATCTTGTACACAAATCAATAACTCGACAATCTTAGAAGTTGTATATTTATTAATAAAACTATCATTTGTGTTAAATGTCGACTCGGATGCAATGCTTGGGATAGAAATTCCTAAAACATGCCTAGCAAAAAATGAGAAGGGGTTGTTAATATGGGTGAAGCTAATACCCATTTGCTTATGGAGTTGAGAAGGAGGTGATACGTTTCATGTTTTACGTAGGTGAAAATAAATTCAGTGAATTTTCTGTTATTTCTCAATTTGTTAGGCATATTTAAGAAATTCCTATTGCAACAGTTGCATCAGAGTCAACATTTAGCACTTGTGGTAGGGTTATACATAAATATAGACTTATCTTACATCCAAGAGTTCCAAGTATAGACATAACTAGAAGACTAGGTTGATAATTTGGAGAAAATAGATGGTAGTAATGTTTTTTTTTTTTTTCTACTATATGATTTATTTTTAACTTAAATTTTATTTGTCATCCAAAAATAAAATATGTAACAACTCTTGAATATAGATGAAGATTGACATTAAATAAAAACGAGAATGCTTTTGTTTTTTTTTTGGTTAATCAATTAAATTAATCATTTTTTTTGTGAATTTATTGGTTATAAGTTTGATTTTGTTTCGGTTAAGCTAAAAAACCAGCTCAAACGAACCCATACACACCCCTATAATTAATGTCTCCATTCAATGTATGCTAAATAAATGCCTAAAACAACTTCATATCCCTTTTGTCACTGAAATATCACATACATGCATGGTTTAACACATTAGATATGTAGTAATGCCAGATTATGTCTTTGATTTGATATGTATACGCTGAGTGAGTCTTGAAAATTGAATGTTAGTTTCTATCTTATGGTTTATTTATTACAACTTAAATGTTTCTTTTATTTATATTTTATGGGGTGATCAGTTGTTCTTAAATATTTTGGTTGAATGTTTAATGTTATAAATGAAACCGCCGTGTGCTGTAACATCTTATGAATTAATAGTTTAGTAAGGTCTAGGAAGGTATAGTTACAACTTGGCATCTCAACCTTCTGGACCTTAAAATTTGTATGTAGTTAAACGAGCGTTTTCTCTTAAATGATCTGTACAGAGGTGTAGCAGTTTGGGACCCAAGCAAGCCACATAGTTTGAAGCTTTTAACTGAAGACTACCCGTATACATCCGAAGGGCTCATGGTCCAGTAAGCCATCCACGTTTGGTTTAGCCGATGCAGATGACCTTGCCTTATCCTAACCACCATTTTCTGGCTTGCATCGTCTCAACACGCAACACCTAACTTTTGTCAATACCTGTATGGTAGCTACATCCTAAACCGACTTGCCACTAATGCAATGGTTACTATCAAATGAAAACGATCCCGAATACATGAGCTTCCGTGGTGACCCACATAAGTATTCTCTTTTTGCTTTGCTGAGTTTATTACAATCAACAAAATATATGGCGGTGGTGGACACGTTATCCACCCACTCTCCTAATTAGTAGATCGGGGAGATGGATTGTGTAAGCGTTTTACAGGATTTCAGCTGCATATTAATTTGGAAGCCATCTTTGGTGGTTTAGTTCCAACTTATTTTTCATATGAATTTTTATTCACCCTTGAGTGGCTGGTGTAACAAAAATTTAGGACCAAATCGCTAATTGATCGTTTGGTGCACATGATCGTTCTTGTACATACGGTTTTTATAAGGCTGGTTATAAGTTTAAGCTGGTCGAACGGTTAAGACCATCAAAACAAACCACAAACCAACTATTCATGAACACTCCCAACTATTGTGTCAATTTTTATCAGGTCAACGGTTCATGAACACACCCAACTATTCATGAACAACACTCCCAACAAACTGCTAACTAACTATTCATGAACACTCCCTACTTCGGTGCTGGTGGTTTTGTTCATGAACACTCCCAACTATTGTGTCAATTTTCGTGTTATAAGCAAATATCGAATTCATGTTCCTTATATCCTTATACCACGTTCATTTATGTTTCAACAGAACTGTTTCGATTAAATGAAATGTAATTTTTTTTTGTGGTGTTAAAAATAGTGTGCCTTTATGAATAATGAGCACTAATTAAGCTCCTTTTTGGTTAACCCAATGGAGAGATGTAACTCAAGTAGTGTTTGTTACATCTCAACACAATGGTGTTAACGCTTACATATTTCTAATGTAAAGCATTTGGTGCATATCTACAATGTACTTTGTGCGAGACGATTTAGAAATTGCGGATCATCTATTTACATATACTTTTGTGGCTACGGCGATTTGGCAATTCATTACTACTTTATACAATCTTTTTCAGCTAAAATATAGTGTTCCTATACTGTATGCAATGAAGACTGATGTTATGTCTTTGGTGTATATGATCGCCCTCCTGAAAAACCAAATGTTGTACTCCTCACAGCGATGCTTTATACAAGGTTCTTTATCCAGACATTAATATTTTAGCTGATGGTTATATATAATAGTTTAACTTGATTAAATGATGACCATGACAGTCGTACGCGAGGATGTCAGCTGGTTTGTTCTAAACTCAACATTCGAAGACAGATAAGCAAGGCTAGTAGCATTTAACCGTCTAAGAAAAGGAGACATCGGAGATCCTAGAATATGATTTATTGTAGTTTTAGAAACTGGAATAATAAGTTTATAAACGATTTTCCATTTAACAGAACAGGAGGGAATGGTGACCAAAATGTCATCTTTGTTTATGCCTTTGTATGACAAACCAAATTGTAATCAAGTTACTTACATTTCTGCAGCGATTTTGAATCTAATAGTCATCGAATTACTTAAGTTTTTACGCCGTCACAACGCGCGGCGGGTAAAATATCTAGTTGAGTTGAAAATAGCAACTATCCTATTTTTGTCTAAATATGACCAAATAGACCGACTCATATGTAGTACATCTACTATAAGTAGAAAAATAATCAAAAGAATGAAGTCCACATAAATCAAACAGAAAATACAATGAACTAAATAAAATCCTGCTACACTTAGTATGTCATCAAATAACATATCTCTAAAACTCACAACTATCACAAAGAAATAATCAATCCGAAACTAAATTACAAAACACAGGTATGAAGACTACCGATGTTTAAAACGTCTATTTCTCATTATTTTCCTGGGCTAAACTGAACTTGTTTGGGTACAGCTATACTCAAGAAAGCCTGTGAAACTACCATACAAGATGAGATGGTTAAATGTTCATTTAGCGACCGAATGGTTTCGCGAAGAAAAAAAAGGTTAATGATACCCCCTTCCTCTCCCACGCCCACGTCTCCCCCACCCCCTACCTTGGCCACCGCCGCCACCTCTGCTGCCATGTGAAATACCCTCAAAAGCCCTGTGCACTAGCTGACTGCCGCCTCCACCACGCCCTCGTTTGTTTGCATAGTTGCCTGAACCATTTGTAGTGCCACCTGCACGTTTCACTCTGTTTCAAAAAAGAAAAAAAATATTTGTGATGAACTGATGATAATTGCAAAAAGGTAATTTTAGTAATAAGAACTTCCGACAAAGAAAATCATACCCAGTGGCATTAGTTGACGGGGCTACGGTCTTGACAGCTTCTTTCCAGGATAAATTAATTTTTTTATCTCCAATAAATGAAGGTGACTTGGAATGCAGCGGCTGGGTTGATAAAAAATAATGTAAAATAATAAAAAAAAATACAACAAATAATATGCAAATACGGGTTAGAATTCAACTTTACCTGTGTCATTGCCAAAATGTTATTGCATGTTCTCAAACCTGTCGTGGCATTCTGCTTTTGAGTTTTCTGCAAGTTAAACCAATAATTAAAAAAATAATATAATAATAAAAACGTGGTAATATATGAGACTAAATATGAATTTACAATAGTAGCCTTTTCCTCATCAGAAATTGCAGTCGCCATTGTTTTATTCTGCTGAGCCATTCCCTGAGTTAATTTCTTCATGGTAGCTTTAGCTAGTTCTTCAACACACTTCAACCTACATAATTATCATCACAAAGAAATTAACCGACAGTCGAGTATTTTGACTCAAAACTATTATGTCTTGTGGAATATTTGGATAAAATATTACCTTTCCGTGAAATCTTTGTAGAATTCTGAAAAGTCCTCACCAAGCCTGTCTGATGGTTGGCCCGTCACTATCTTATAACCACATAAGCTATTTGTCGCATTGGGAGCCTGTCACGTAAGATTGTTGATTGAAAAGATAAATATTAAGAACTAAATGGTGAAACTGTGATGATAAAAATCGTTCACTCACCTTGTGAGCTAAATGGTGAAATGTGTACAGTAAGCATTCGACATATGTGAAGTTCATCTCTTCTCCGGTTTTCCTTGCAGGCATGTACTTCTGATTGGATAAGAACGAATATAAGTCAACTGAAACAAATTGAGAGCCCAAAAGGAACATGTTTGCAGAAATCTAAAAGTCATAATATGAATCATGGTTGTTAGACTGATACATGATATTATTGATACAGGAATAAATTGCTAAAAAGACAATCATAGGTTTCATCAAAATACCATTAAAGATATCATACTACCATACTAAGTAGTTAATGCGGTAAAATATCAGATATCGGTCAAATACTGATATTTGAGATATCGGTTATCGCAGTGGGATATTGGTAATTTTAAAATCATGCTATATTTATATATATATATAGCAATTTAACACTAACAATTCAGTATACTCTCCTACCATTAACAAATTAACCTTTTGCAACTTACAAAACACTAACAATTGTAGCAAGTCAGGAACTGACTAAGACTTAAAACACTAACAACTAACAATTAAGACTTAAAACACAAATAGCAGCAATAAGAAGAAAGGTACTGATATCGGAAAAATCAGTGATATATTGGTCAAATGTCAGTCCAATAACAGTCAATATCGCCGATATTATCAGTACCGATATTTTGCACTGATACAATGGCAGGGGACCGATAACCGATATATTAACTACATAGCTACCATAGTATTTTCCAACATTTAAATAGAACCAAACATTCAAATAACTTTAATTTATAGGGTACTTGAACAAAGGTTTGTTTTTCCGCATCTGGATCCAAAAGGTCTGAAATCTTGCCATTTCCATCCAGCTCATTAACTCCCTCCATTTTTCTCCGTTAACTCAGGGGTATTTTCATTTTTTAGACATTTTTCATGATGATTAATGGGTTTGGGTGGGAAGAAAGTCAACAGCGGTAGATCTTTATATCTAGTAGTGTTTTTTGTTTAATTAAAATGTTTAAAAAGACGAAAATGCCCCTGACTTAATGGAGAAAAAATGGATGGAGTTAACAAGTTGGACGAAAATGGCAAGATTTCAAACCTTTTGGATCCAGATGCGGAAAAAACAAATCTTTGGACGAAAGTCGTAAAAGTGGCCAAACCTCAGGGATGAAAATGGCATTTTACTCTTTAAGAGAATATATTTATACCTTCAGCAGTTGAACAACAGAAGGAAGAATATTGCGTGAATCCTGTGGTGTTGCGTAAGGAGAACATTCAGCAAGGTTTTTAAGCAAGTCAACTTTTCGTTCTTCAGGAAGCTACATATGAATTAATTTAAAGGTAGGCCACATATTATACACGAGTTGTTATTTGTTAACTGTAATTCCTCTGTACTTTAATATTTCAGTTTTGCTACAAGGTTGTTATTATTTCATTAAATGGTATACTGTACCTTATCAAAAATTGGAATGATATTCTTGTTTAGATAGTTAATGAACTTGCTACTTGAAGCACCCCTCTGCATATAATTTAAAGCTACAGTTATAAGAAAGTAACTTCACAAGTATGACAAAAAATGCGTAGGATTGTAGGAATAACAAAAAGACATACTAAGAAAAATGGAAGAGCCATGTAGAGGCACGATATCAATCTATCGATATGGTCCCCGTCTGAAACCTGCAACATGAAGGCCATATAATCAGCAAACTACATAATCAACATTACTACAAAATAGAGTAAAAGTATAGTTTGCTGATTATGTTACTATACTCACATCAAATGGTGCATCTAGATCTGCTTGGCTTTCGATAATTTCAATAAGCTCCTGAACACGCTCAGTAGGAGCTTTATCTCCGAATATGTTCAAACCTTTTAAGAAATCCATAAACATTTTGAACTCTGCTCCAGTAACATCTTGCAAGCTCTGCAAAAAAAATGGAATTAAGGTAAGCTTGTATGGTTATATAATCAACTAAAGTGCATTAACGTGACTTTAGGAGCATACTTTTTTTATTAAATCGGTGATATGCCTTTCCATTTGTTCTTGAGGCTTCAAAAGCTCAGACTTTATAGGAAACACCTGCAGTTTCATTTGAAAACACATCGTCTTACTTTATACAAAGGATCAAAATTGTATTTATTACTTAAAAGATTGTTTTCTCACCTTGTCCCTGATAAAGATCAGGGCCCTCTCACGATTATCATCTGCAATTGGTTTATCATCTGCAATTGGTTCATCGACACTTTCAATGTGCTTGAATAAAGCTGTCAAGGAGGCTGCACGTGTATTTTAATTTATTAATATACAGTTATAGCGATAAATGAAGATAAAACTATGATGCTCTAATTATATAATTAATTAATTATCATTAAAATACCTTTAACATCCTGTCTCAACAATGACAGAAGCGCTTTATGCACTGCATCACGTTCCACATTTTCTTCTGTAGATATTAAAGTGCTTAATGTCATATATAAAGAAAGGATAACATAAAAAGGATTCTTAGAAGCTAAGTCTTCTTGTTTGATACCACTCCAACGAAATAAACATGTATGTATATATGTATGTGCATGTGTGTGTGTGCGCATGTCATACATCAGCAATTGAAAAGCAAACTTTAAAACAAAAAATATATATTTTACCAACTATGAGAAGTTGAGCAAGAATGTCAACAATCTTAGGAATGTGCTCTGGTGTATCCTTGCAGAAAAGAGGAAGTCC
The DNA here is from genome assembly GCA_947069175.1 of Scalesia atractyloides. NCBI lineage: Eukaryota > Viridiplantae > Streptophyta > Magnoliopsida > Asterales > Asteraceae > Scalesia > Scalesia atractyloides. Next base: position 65,178,232 of record CAMTDV010000007.1, read on the forward strand.
GCGAATTGCTTGCACCCGTATCTTCATAAAAACAATAGTTAAAAATAGAAGAAACAATATGAACTTCAGCTGATATAGATTCAAATAGCAGCAGTTTGCCAATTCCAATAACAATTCAACACAAGAACATTAAACAGCTTCAAAAAATAAACAGAATGCTTCATCAAATGCCTTGGCCACTTCTCTTATATCTAATGAAGTAATAGCACAGTACTAATTCAATATTCTAAACTAATAATTAAATATTCACATACTGTCAAAATGACTACTCTATTATCAGAACACGCAATTAACAACATAAATTCTTTTCCTAACCCTAACTGAGCACAGAGACTAGATTCATATGCAAAACAAACCAAACCAACGCAGCCTTGTTCATGTCCGTTCGTTTAGCATTAAACTTGTTCACAAACACATATCGAATGAAAATTCTTGTTCCTGTTCGTGCATTAAAAAATTGAACTTGTCAGCGAACATATACCATTTAAAAAATGAAAAACAACATTCTTAGTCCCAAACATTAGCATAGTCGCTTTTTAAATGTTAAGCACTTGAAATAATCATCATAAACATAATTATCCCAAAATAATGTTTCAAAGATCTAAGTTTCTAATGACTGAACATAAACAAAATAATGACCATGAACTGACATAAACGAGCACATTACCAAATGTCCACGAACACAATTGAATCTAACGCAATCTTTTCCTTGCTTGTTCGTTTAATTAATCAAATACAATTCCTTGTTCATGTTTGTTCATTTATTAAACAAACAAACGTAAACGAACTTCCCAGTTCCAGCCAAACGGTTCGCTGAACATTCGGTTCGTTTACAACACACTTAAACACATGTAATGAACCAATAAATAAAAAACACTAACCCCTAGTTCTTCAGCTTGACACAAATACCCGATGAGCATCACGTTTTGTTTGTTCATTTATGTTCGTGAACATTCGTTTATGTTTTTGGTTAAACTGTGATGCATTAGACTTGTTCCTTTGTGTTCGGTCATTTATGTTCATATGTGTTTGTTTATGTTTGTTCATTATGTCCGTTTATGTTCGTGAACTATTCGTTTAGGTATTAAACGAACGAACACAGACATGCCCATCATTCGCTTATACGTTCGTGTTCGGTTAGACTTAAACAAAAGAACACGAACGGAGAGTACCAAAACACACAATTAATAACAAGCATAAATCGTTTTTAAAACCCTAACATAGCACATAAACTAAACCCAAACACATTCATTTAACTGCACAACTTAAATAGTAAAATTCATACAATAACAAATATACAAATCAAAAACACTAACCCCAAGCTCTTCAGCTTCACACAAATCAATATGAGCATCAACAGCAGTCCCCGATAATCCCGGAAAAAAATTGAAAAACCTAGGAATCAGCTGCGCAGCTAACTGTCTAGCTTTTATGTTCGTACTGGTAGCCGATGCAATAATATTCTTGTAATCATCCTCGTTCTGCAAAAAAGTAAAAAACAATAACCCAATTTCACATATTTCATGATAACAATCAAAGTAAACCCTAGAAAATATGAAGAGGCGGTGACCTGAGATTTGTCTTTAGCTTCGTTGAGGCGTTCGCCGTACTCGTAGAGCTTTTCGATGTCTTTGGCGTCGCCGGAAGCGTCGGCCATTGGTTGTTGTGGTGGTAGTAGCCGGTGGTGATCGGAGTGTGGGAAGAAATGTTGTGAAGCGAGATGAGTGTGTTTGGGTGAGCGGCTTGAGGTTGGAAGTTAGAATATGAAAAGATAGCGAATATAAAGGGTTGTGTATGCATTAATGGAAGTTGGAGGGGCGGATGTGTAACATGGGTCGAAACATACGTGGGCGTTGCGTCGCAGACACAATGAACACACAACGTTTAAAACATAAGCGTACCGTTAAGGGTTTAAAGAAAAGCACCATAAGAACAACACTTTTACAATAATAAGCAAACAAACTAAATTTTGTTGTAACACAAAAATGTTACTTTCGAATACATAACAATTTGATAACGAGCTCTAAAACTTCTTTCTAACATAAGACTTTCATACAAAATTTCAACATAAAAGAAAAGTCTATTAAGGACTATGCTTTTACAAAAATAAGCAAACCGATCGAATTTTTGTGTAATACAAAAATGTTACATCTGAATACAACATACTTTGATAACTAACTCTGAAACGTCTTACTTCGACTTCCACTTAAAGTTGGAAAATGTGAATCTTGTCTTGGGTTAGTGATGCTATCGCACTTTCACATGGCTCTAATTGTGAGTCATAGGGTTATCATAACCCATAGGTGTTGGGTCAGTAGCAGGGGTAGTGTTACAGGGTCCACCAATTTTTTGGTCCTCTAGTATTGGTGCATACTAACTAGATGATTGGGGAAGAGGTGAAAGAGAACTAAACCTTTCTCCAACATGCACCGACATTCTAGCGTCGGTACGAGTTTTCCTTTGTTGTTTTTGTTCCACCTATTAGTGAGACAACACTTCTGCATCATTTTGTGGAGGGGGAGGAGTTTCAGGAGGTGAGTACACAGGTAGTGGATGTTCGAGGGTAAGGTAGAAAGTAAATTGACCAAAGTATTGGTCCCATTCATCCAGACCTTGATATGGCGAACCTGCGTAAGAAGTAATATCGCTAGATAATTCTATTAGGTGTTGGTTGGTTCCTGATGGTGGCATTTCCAGGTCAGAGTCGTTATCCAGTTGGCTCTGGCTGGGATGTGGGCAGTTTAGGTAGTTAGAGGCATGGACGGAGTCATGTGCTTAGGGTGTGAGTATGAATGGCGTGAAGATTGGGAGTGTGACTCATAGGAGTGAGACTGTTGCGGGAGTGGAGGTCCTCGACCTCTCATGGGTCCCTTTCTTTGTCCTCTACATGTTGGCGGCATAATTTCCTGCCAAATATATATATAAAAGAAAAATTAATAACTATAGGATTTCTAGCCTAGTCTTAAAAGAAGATTTAAACACATAATTTTTCTTTGGGATCCGATTTAAACACATAATTTTTCTTTGGATCTGCGATTGTGATATTTTAGCTTAGACACAAAAGGCTAGTGTCTAATTCGCTCATACGATAGCTCTATACTATAGCTCTGATACCAACTTGTCCTACCTTGATTTCCCGATGGGTCGGGACTTGGGGTTTATACGTAACGATAGATAACAACATCGCATTTGGCAGCGGAAGATAAAATAATAAACATATATATAGACATTGTGCAGACTACTTATTGTCTTAAAATGATAACCCAAACGATTGAACTATTTGTAGGTGCAGATGGGGAGTTCCGAGTATCGATGGTATCTTAATACCGGAACACACCATCGCTGCCAGCTGAATTTGATGAGAATTTCGACCTGGTAAATAAACTTTTCATTTATATTTGATCTAAACTACATGGAATGTGGTTTAACATGTTATGATAACACAGTATGACAGGATAAGAATACCTTGTAATGATGTGTGAAATTTTAAAATAACTTGTTGTTTCTACGTGTGTTGTAAAACACCTTGATTAAATTTTTTATACACAATATTCCATCTAATGGGGTGTTTTTTACCTGATAAAATTATATGAATTGTTTGGTAAGAATAAACAGTTGATTACAATCTCATACAATATGAATACAATCATGCTGGACAGTTGTTTTACTTATGCTGATTAGTATTAATTTTTTGATTTATTAATCCTTTCTTTCTTTACTGGTAATTTATATAGGTTAAATTATTTCTGTTGGACAATTTGTTCACAAAATTTGAAGATTGTGTATGTAGAATAAAAAACACAATAACAAAATTATTGGTTATGTATCCGGGAGTGAGTTTTTGAAAAACAAGGAATTGGAATGAAATGGATTAATTAGAAAACATCTAAAGATTGAAGGTGAATGAGAAAATGTAGGTGTAGATGGAGAAAAGACACCTGCAAGCATGAAACGTAAACGAGAAAAAGTAGGCGTTGATGGAGAAAAGACACCTGCAAACATGAAAAAGAATGAAGGTCTGTCACAAGAAACAGAACCCCTTTCACCTATGACCTCGTCATTTGCTGCAGAAGTAGAGAATACTTTCGAAGTGTGTAAGCATGACAAAAAACCATAAACATATTTCAGTATTTTTAGGGCTTCATACTTTAAACTTGTCGAGGGAACTGGTTAATGTTTGTTCAGGTGGAGAAAGAAAGGAAGCGATGGAGAATGTGGTGCAAGATAAAACACCAAGGCCTAAAAGAATAATCATTTTGTCGGGTGCACTAAGGTCACCATATGTTAAGCGTGTTGTCTCATTGAAAGACGGACGAGACAAGGCTGAAGACACGGTTGCAAGATGTATTTTATGGGGAGTTCATAACAAGTGGTATATATCTATCTAATAGAAACTATGATATGCTAACATTATTTGGTTACGCCTTTAAAGCAAAATGTTAATATGTTGATGTTGTTGGTATTCATTTAAATTGTGTTTGAGGATAGGGATGTCATATTCAACATTGATGGGGCGTTTCGATAATGAGAGTGTCGTTTAAGTCAATGATACCAGGCGTGACACTACATGGGGATGTGTTTAGTGCTTGGGTTGTCGTTTCGAACTATGAGGAAAATGGGAACGTCACCAAACTTTTTCTGCAACGTTGGAATGTTGGTATGATATTTATGCATTATCTCTGATTACATATATTGTGACAGTGACAATAACACCATAACATGTATAGTGCTATATAACACTTATTTTGTCGTAAATTATATGTTTTAAAACACAACAAGAGGATGATTTTGACAAATCTAATAAGGATCAAATAACACAATTCACATCGAACATGAACTCAGTACTGGCAGGGACATAACAAAAATCATTTAAAGGTTTCCATGTTGCATTTATACCTATCTTGAATGAGGATCGCTACTATCTCGTCTTCTTTTCAACTTGTCAATGTACCAAATCTTGGTTATTGACAACATAGAAGGTGATGTGCCCGTGGAACAAAGTTACGGCAGAAATGTGGAGAAAATGATAAGTTTGTATTGGGATATATATATATATATATATATATAGTTATAAATTTTAAAATATATACGCTATGAATGTATTGTTGCAGAGAAATGCATTTTGTGCGTTTCTTGGAAAAAATACAAGTTTTTGTAGTGAAACTAAGGGTTACAAAGTGGTTGGATTGAAATTCCCATGGCAAAAGATTTATAATGGCATCGACTATGGTATTTTCCGAATGCGGGATATGGATACATACACTGGTAAGCTACATGTGAATTCATATCAAATATACTACTATAATGCATATAGTATGTGTTACCACACGAAACACTATTAAATGCAAATAAAACACAACCTACAATTTGAATTGTGTTGTTTATTTGTTTGTATAGGAACAAATGTGAAAGAGTGGAGGTGTGGTTTCTCGGATGGAGGAACATGCAAGGTGAATTGATGGATAATCAGGCAAAGAAAATTGTGGATATGTGTAGGAAGTGCATCTCAAAAATGCTTCTTAGTGATGTGAACACCGTATAGAGCGTGATAGAGTCGGAAGTACAACACTTTGCATCTTTAGACAAGGAGGAAAGGGTGAAACTTGAGGAGAACGCGGTCTAGGGGATTTGTCAAAGGTTGGACTGGGTGGATGGAGAATACGTCATCATCTTTTAGTAGAACAAACGTATCTTTTTTTATTATCTATCTATGGTGATGTAGTTTAACTACGTGATATGTTACTTTTGGTTTTTTGCTCTCTTTCTATGGTGATGTAGTTTAACTATCTTAAAACACTAATTAGCAAGGTATTGATATCGTATATAAGTTGCTAGTATTAAGCAGGGTCCCGATGATATAGTATATCCATATTTTGTTTCTCGTCGGGTTAAAAACACTATATGTTTCTAAAAATATTAAGTTTATACGACCACATGGAACCGTAAATCCATGGAGAAATTGCATCAAGATGTCACACCTGAATCACTCAACACCATATATTGTACTGAGATTATTACGGCACCTGTGAATATAAACTTTACGCATTGTGAAACATGTGCAACCATCGAAAGCACTTGTATGTTTGTTTTTTAAATGTCAACTTAGTGCATATGTATTTAAAAAAAAACACCATATAAATACACATCTTGGGCTTTGGGGGGTTATCCGACATAGCTCATAATGGGCTACGATTCCTAAAATGCTTAAAAAACGAGTGGCTCTAAAAGGAAGAAATTGGAAGCACCCGATAACACGACTAGTGGTTCAGATGATCGTTGCTTTGTGGATCTTAGCGATGATATGGATGAAGCACCCAACGAAGCAAAGAACCTAGTTAAGAAGAACAAGGTAAAGACAAAATAGGCTACAACTTTTTAGGTTCATGACCAAAAAATTATATAAAGTTTTGGCAAGGTTAGGAATGAGAAAGAGACTGTACAAGTGATTTCAAAGTTAAAAATGTAAAAAGAAAAAAAAAACTCTAACCAGTTATAGCTCAAATGTTATCTTGTAGTCTTATATCATATAGTATAATCACCAAATCAAATTGAACTTGTAGTTCTACTTTTGCTTCCAAGATGTAATTAAATGGTCAATTATTATAATATTATATCTCCTAATCAACAAAGTAGACACAACAAATTATTAATTATGCCATTTTATAACCTCTAAGCCCAAATTTGTTTTCTTCAAACATTTATTTGTAACACTCTAAACGCGTTTTGATCCAAAACGATGCAGCGGAAATATGAACCGTAAAATTTCTTCCTTATAATTATTCTAACGTACTTTAAACCATTTAAATCGACCTCTTTTAAATCGTTTACATCATTTATTCCTAACCAAGGTAACTATGTTACACATGATTTCAGTTATGTGACCACTTCTCCGTACAATCCTTGATCTTCGACTCAATCCTCGTTGGTTTGTCTATCATGATAGTCCGACTATCTGCGGTCACCATATAAATATAACCAACGTGTTAGTAAATGGTGACATCATATATTTTTAATTAAAAACATGAACATGAATCGTTTACATATCCATCAAACATTATCTAAAACTCCAATAGGATATTCTTCGAACTTATTCCTTGTGCCGAGCCTCAAACCTTCGAGAGCCCAACCCTTACCTGCATTCCTAAATTCATCCTCAACAACAAACAGTTAGCCTCTTCACATAAGCACATAACATCGAACGACATTCATTGGGCTACATCACGTATAAGCATTTTCATAAATACACATACTTACATACAGGTTCCATACATACATTTCACAATAACATCGACATCTAACTCTTTCACTCTACAACTATATACTTTTATATGCGCGTTCGAGTCATATTCACTTATCCGTTGTTCAATTGTCAAACTTTAATTATGCCTAATAATTTACTTATAAACATACTTAAAAACAAGTTTCATCTCCCCATTCGTGTAAGACATTCTAACACATTCATTCCCACAAGATTCGAATCTCAAACATAAATATTTGTATTTATCCCTTACGAACCTGAAAGTCATTGTTTGTATTCGTATCACATAATTAAAACCTTTACGAACTTTTCATAGATTATACTATCTTCCTGAAGTTTACCGAAGCCTTTGCATAAGCCTTAAAAGATACGGAAGTCCGAGACACAATAATATACATAATAATCAAAATTCAACATTTGGTACCCATTCCCACCGTAAGCTACGGTCCTCTCACCGTAGCTTACGGTGAGGACTTTCTGCCAAACAGATACTCCCTGCCGTAAGCTATGGTCGGGTGCCGTAGCTTACGGCCATTTGCTGTTGCTGCTAATCTGCAGCTTGTTTTTGACCCAATTCAATTTTCTTGTTCATTTAGGCCAGCCTCGGGCCTTCCAAACACAACGTTTCTAATAACTTAACTATTTTATCTCTTTTCAAAACCTTACGAATTACTATATCCAATTCCCACCCTTTCCGTCTAATAACCTTTCTACGAAATTCACGACCTGTTTTCCCCTATATTGAGGTTTTACGGTTTAATGACATACCACTCCCTTTCAAGAAGTCCTATTATAACATTTCTTATTTATTTTCACAATCTACTTTAGTTTCGATTATTCAAACGTATAAACATCTTCATGTACTTAAATAAGAAGTGAGTTCAAGAATTCACTTACCTTAGCTTCCGCATTTGCATCCATTACCTTGCCTCTTTTTGACCCGTTAGCTTTCCATGCTTTCATCCACTTTGACATGATTCCTACACTTTCATGTCATAGTATTCACATTCTTGTTAGTATACATGATTGTACACATCAACGATCATATCAAATGCATATCTCACATTTGACTTTCACTAGTCAATCCTAACAAGCATAAGGTATATACCCGAGATCACATCCTTTCAAGCTTATATAATTGATCATGTTATCCCATATAACACGTATAGATGTAACACGAACCATATGACTTTCTATAATCTTATAATTGTGACAAGAAGTCTAGCATGCTTCTTATGCGTAGTTGACTTTCAGAAGTCAATGGTTTAACATATGAACTTTCAATTCATTCTCATATATCCGTGTCATCTTATTAGGCTATACAAATAACACTATATACATTTTATACTCATGATACAATACACAATCAACTACATGGTCACCTAGTTATATACATACACCAAACATATTCATTTTTGTCCATACAAATAAATTCTCGTAATTCTACACTAGCATCATGACCCATGCTTAACAACCCAACATCGTTTCCACTTCATCCCTTCTAATGATTCCCTATGCTTCACATTTAGCGTACTTTTACTTTTCAATTTTGATAAGCAATTATACGAACATGTAGTAATCATCATACCATTCCAACATTGTGTATGAGAACGAGAAACATATTTCTATTCAATTCATACCATTAACTATGCCTTCTCATGAAATCTTGTATAATGCATTTTTCAAGCTTAATTATTTTCAAACATGGCATTATCACATTCCACATATATTCATTCATAGTTTAGCATATATTTTCACATTCTAACCGATACTAGGCATTTCATCAAACACTTGGTGTGCATACACCATCTAATGCACAATGTACAACTAATTCATGCAACAATCTTCCAAGTTCATAAAATTCATCATCAATTTCCTTTCCTACAAGACACATCATTCTTTTCATATTATCAAAGGCTAAACACCACATCTCTTTCAATCAATCCATATTTACTCAAAACCCCAATTTCTTGAACATGGGTTTGCAAATCAAAAACTCTAACTAAGATGTTGACATCAATTTTTAGTTAGATAAGAGCATCTAAGTATAATTTCAACCATCCCATCCTTGCAATTTACCCGATTAAGGGTAATTCATCAAAACCGACCTAGTACTCTAATCAAGAAGGTTTGGAGGATGAATTTGGTACTTACTTGATGCTTAGGAGGTGATTAACACTCCAAGATTCATAGATTATCCATGCAGTTTCATACTTCTCCTCTCATTCTTCTTCCTTTGGATCACACAAGAACACACACACACACACACACTGTGTGTCTGTGTCGACATATGCTCTGCCCAAAAAATGGGCTTTTCCATTTTCCTCTATCTTTTAATAATAGACTTTCCAACTTGACCTCTTTTGGCCCCTATAGTTTTGTTTGTTATTTTTGTTTAGTCATAAGTTGTTATTCATACTTATATGAACTCTTTTTAAGTTAACTAACTTATGTAACTTAGTTACCTCCAAGGATCAAGTCAATTACTTTATGTTATATCATACAGAACATATAGAAAATATAGATATTTGAGTTTTGGGCGTTACATTATTTTTGAACGAAAACCCTTATACTCATAAATACTCCGTTTTGCACACGATGGAACTTAAACCCTTACTATTAGGGAGGGGTTACACCTTAACATACACTCTGGTACCATTGGGCTACAAGCCATTTAATATTTTCTTCAACATTGGGGGTAAAGATATTGAGGGAGTCGTTGCTTAGGAATGGCTATAAGTGGCTTAGCCAATTGAAGATCATCATGGTTTTCAACAAGCTTAATCCCCAACTCATCATATGGCCTCTCCCATGAGAACCCTTGAATCAATCTAGCTAACAACATTGTAGTAATGGTCGAACCCAAAATCACTCCTGGACAACCCCGTTTCCCGGTGCTAAACGAGAGCATCCTCAGTTCATTATCAGTAAGAACCACTTGTTTTCCGTTCTCCCCTAGATGTCGATCCGGGTCAAACCGCATCGGATCTTTCCACACATTAGGGTTCCTCCCTAACCCAAGTCTACTAAGCAACACATGACTACCCTGGGGTATGAAGTAACCCGCGACAACAGTGTCCTTTACCGAACAATGGGGAGCATTGAAGGGTACAAAAGGGTGCAGCCTAAAGGATTCCTTGATGCATGCTTTTATGTAATTGAGTTGGAGCAAGTCTGACTCTTCCACAAGGCGGTTGCAACCAACCACCTTGTCCAACTCCTCAACAGCTCTTTTTAGTATAGTAGGTTCACTCATCATCTCTCCCATCACCCATTCTACTGCATTAGACGGATTATCGACTGTGGCAATCATTAATTCCTAAAGCAAATCAAGACAATCATGCTATCAAATGAGTAAACTCATATATTAAAATTGAAACAACATATTGGTAGTAGTTCTTACAAGAATTTGGGCTTTAATATCCTGTGGTGTAAGCTTTGGTTGATCATGTTTGATTAGAATATCAAGCAAATCCATTTCTTGCTTTCGATCCCCATTGTTCCACAATTGAATTCGCTCATCGATCAATGGATCATGGTACTTTCGGACAATTTCAATGGCAGTCCTTATAATTTTTTCATGGCCATCAAAATCAGTCTTCCCTCTCAACCACGGAAAATAATCAGAGATGCAAAATGCACTAAAATACTTTAGGATGACGAAAAGAGCCGAAACATGTTCAGTTTCTTCATCACCCGACTTTCCTCCCCCAAAGAATCTTGTTCCAAAAATCATATTCCTGATCAGGTTTCCACAAAACTGTTGGCTTGCTAATCGAATGTTTATCAAACCGCCTTCACTCATCTGATTGGTTATGTAAGAAAGCAAGTGATTAGCTTCTGCATCTCGTTTGGGTTGGAGCCATTTATGTATTGACAATGAGAGGATGTTTTGGTTCAACACTCTTCTCATCATTTGCCATTGGTTTCCCAAAGGGGCCATGATGGTTGATCGGTAGCCATTACTTATTAAATAACCTGATAAAGTTTCAGGCCTCGAAGCAAATATTTCATCTTGAGTTTTTAGAAACTCGCATGCTATGATTGGCGAAGAGACTACGATGACATGGGTTGATTGGCCTAGCCGGATACAAATGATTGGGGACTTGTAATTGTCCATGAGCTTGTGGATCCAACGGAAGGTTGGCCGGTTTTGTTGCATTTGGATGATGCAGCCAAAGAAGGGAAGAGGAGTCGGACCTGGTGGCAGTTGGTATCGTATTTTTGAATCTTTCTTTTTAATAACATTGAAGAACAGGAGGAACATGATGATGCCAATGCCAATACAAGATTGAATAATGGTGGTTGTTGAAATTTGAAACATGTTGATGGAAATTTTTGGCAGTGACTTGAGATTACTAATGAATTTCATGGGATGGCAAAAGAAAACATGTGATGCAATTTGCTAATAACTGGTACTAACGGTACTTGCTTTATAGTCCTTTAAGGGTGGTCCTGTATAATTAATAATTTCATTTATAAAAATAGTAAAGGGGTGAATGCATGCAATTGGAAAAGGACAATTACATTGGGGTTTAAATTTAAAACTTGACTACACAATTTTGTGGTGTAAATCATAGTTGGCCTTGTTTTCAATTGGGGTTTAAATTTAAAATGTGACTACACAATTTAAAAAGCGTAAGTTTGAGTACGACTATGAGGGATCACAAAATGTGTGTGGATGATGAGATGTACAAAAGAATAAAATAAATTATTACTATTACATTATCTTGTTTGTATAGCGGTGGTGAATAGAATAAATCATTACTTTATGTTGTTTGGTCAACAGAAAAATGCAAAATAAAATCGGTGGTGAGCGGCTACGGGTGGCGACACTAGTGGTAGGTGGGTGGGTGGCAGCGATGGCGGTGGAGACGAGTATGTGGTGGTGCTGGTTAGGGGTGTTCTTCGGGTTATTTTGTGAGTTTTGGTTTTTCAGGCTGGGTTGTTTGGGTTTTTGGTTGGGAAACAAGGCCAAACCAATTTCAAACATCCTACAACTAGAGATTGAGCATTTCGTACGGGATACCGTACCGTGCTGATACTGGTACTTTTGGTTCTGTACTGATACCATATGGCACGAGCCACCTTTTGAGAAAAAAATATATTAAAAAAAGAAAGGAGATAGTGGTTTGGGTAATGACTACACCCTTAGAATAGCGCTTTTGGATGGTGGGTGCCATGTGTAACATTTGTCAAAAACGGGTTTTCCAAACCCGCTTCTTTTGTAATCGAATATCAAGTTATTAATGTTTCGTTGCGTATTTATGTTTATTTTAATTTTGAACGATGCATAATTAATAAACAAATTAGAATTTAAAAGCTATAATTGTTAAAAAGTAAAAATAAAATAAATAAAATGAAAAACAGGCTGCCGGGACTCGAACCCGGGTCAGCCGGAAAGCTTAACAACTTAACTCGCGCACATATAACCACTCCGCCACTTGATGTTTTTGTGAGTTCTAGGAAACAATTAAATCATATGTTCAACCATGAATCGACCTGTTTACGCTAACTGAAACCGTTATCGGCTTCCAAACGTCCAAGACGTTTGAGTGATCACGTATTTCTGATTATAACCGATAAACCGACAATTTTAATCAATTCAGTCTTGAATGGACTTGAATTCATGTGATGATCGGTTTTAATAACCGAAAATCTTCACTTCCTGAATTACTCCAACAATAGCATCCTCTCGCGACCAAAATCATCCGCAGAACCTCCAATTTCACTTTCGCTCTACTTTCAGTTCGTCGGAAAAGCTTTTTGAACTCGCCGGACTTTCGCCGGAAAACCGTGTCTTCCATCAAAACAGTAAGTTTCTCAATTCTTCCATCTTCTATCAGTTGTTAAGCTTTTGCTAACTCAAACCCTTCAATCAGAATCAGTTCCAGGCGACGATATCGGATAATCATCATTCGCCGAAAAATTTCTAGAATTCGTTGTGAAACGGTATAAACCTTTAAACCTTCTGATAACTCTTGTTCAGTACTTTAATTCCACATCTAGATAATCAAAACTGTTAATTGGTCCGTTCAGACGAAGCCCATAAAAATAGAGCCGACGACTTCGCCGGAATTCTGAGAAAGACCATTTTTCCGGTATGTCTACTCCCAAAATCTTCCCTGTCCATTTCGTTTTAATCACTTAAATGATTGTCAATTGAATTAAACAGAATCAGTAGGGTAATCGTTGTCTGTGATATTGTAACGAAGAAGATGAAGTTAGTTTGTATATAAGTTTAATATAAATTGGATATTATCTCGGGTTAGACACACAGTCCAGCGATGGACTGTGTGCGCACATATATCACACGCCGTGAGTTCGATCCTTGACACAATTGTATGCTCTGTAATAAAGATGTTTTCTTTTTTTAACTGAACCGGATTAACTCACTGAAGATGTTAAGTATAATAAAAATCAGTATATTAACCAGGTTAGACACACAGTCTAGCGGTGGACTGTGTGCAACACTAACCCACAGGTCCCGGGTTCGAGACCTGTTACACACGCCGGTTCGATGATTAAAATCCTTTTTGAAAATAAAAGAATTTGAATAAACTAAAACAGTATATAAATATAATTAAAAACAGAATTATTTCGGGTTAGACACGTAGCTCAGTTGGTAGAGCTGCGTGCACGCGTACGGGAGGTCTCGGGTTCAAGCCTTACCCGGCGCACACATGCACACTAGCGAACCGGTCAAACAGTCAACAGTCACGGTCAACGGTCAACGCAAAAGTCAACAAATTTTTTTATATTTTTATTTATTTATTTAATTTAAAAATCAATTAAAAATACTTAAAAATAATGTTTTAAAAGTTAGAAAATAGCCTTAAACTCACAAAAATATATCTAAAAATCCTATTAAAATTATTAATAAAATCCACTCATTTACCATACCTTTCGTTATTATTTAGGTTAGTTAATCCTCGTCGATCAACCCTCTAAACTCGTGCGCATTCAGCATTTTCAACCGAACGCACCCAATGTGAGTGAATCTCTACAAATTCCCCGTTTTAATCACGTTTTTGGGGTGTATCATGTGTCTTAATTTAAACTATTGTGCATTTGTCATATTCATGAACAAATGTGTATTCAACTTGTATCAACTGTTTGTCTGGTTAATGTTTAGATTAAATTTATCATTTTCAGTACATACATTATCATAGGCCGCCGCTCCCCATTACATTATGAGCGTTGAGCTGTTCCCCATTACATTACGAGCGTGAACCAGGCGTTGCCAACATACGATCGGCTCCGTTTGATTGAGCCTTGATCGCACAGACATTCATCATAGGCCGTCCGTTCCCCATTACATTATGAGCGTGAACGTGACGTTGCCAACATATACAGTTTCATTCATGTGTTATATTCATGCAGGTTGGTTTGTTATTGTATGTTATTGTAAGTTATTGTTTGTTGTTGTTATTGTTATTGTATGATTTAATTACGTTTGCTCACATATGATTATTGCACAATTTTTCCTGATAAAGATAACAAGAGATCAATGATAAATGTTTTTCTAACAAGGTTCACTCGCCAACTTATGTTGACCCAAAAACCCCCATTTTTACACATGATACAGGTGATCCAGCTGCAGCAAGAAACACATAGGATGGCTTAGAAGAATAAACTGGTTTAGACTTTGGATTGTTTAGTTGATTATCTTTCCTTATATTTGTATGAACATGTTTGGAATATTGAGGATGTAATTTTGAATTTAATAAATATGAAACATATTAGTAAATATCATGAGCTTTGGTGATAACCCAATTATGCCCCGACTCTTATTCCGCTGCGGGTCAGGGTGTGACACCATGATACCTATGTGGAGGGTCATGAGGGTCGTGAGCACACCCTTTAGCTAATGAATTTCCATGGGATCGCAAAAAGAAAAACATTTGGTGCAAATTGATAATAACTGGTACAACGATACTTACTTTATGGTACTAAAAGACTGGTCCTATATAGTTAATAAATTAATATATAAACTAAGAAAAAGTTTGAGTGTATGCAAGTGGAGAAGGGCAATTGAACACATGTTTTCTATGTTAAAATTCTTGGATGAGGCTAAATTTAAATAGATGCTTTTGTGATGTAGATGATATCCCATCATGTGGTACTCATAGCCTCCATGCTATTAGATAATAATGAAGAGAAAGGAAAGTCCAGAATAATTAGCTATACATTCAATTGGGAGCTTAACTTTGAGTGGGACTATGGGGACCAAGAAAATACGTGTGGACAATGGAACTGACATACTATTTTATTATCTTGTTTGGATATCATTTATGTGGACAAAATAAATTATTATTTTGTGTTATTTTGTAGGTAGGAAAATGCGAAATAAAATCAATGGTGAGCGGCAACGGTGGTCGTGGGCGGCGGTGGAGACGGGTAGGTGGTGGTTTTTCGAGTTGGGTTGTTGGGGTTTTGGTTAGGAAAAGTGACCCAATAATTGATCCATTAAAGTTTGGATTGGTCTGGTTTGTGTTATTTGGGTTCGGGTAGTAAGGTTTTCGTGGTTACATATAAAATGAAAAAAATAATGTTTTTTATTTGCAAAATTCATATTACTACTAAAAATATCATCAAAGCTCAAATATCATTGAATATGATAATGTTTAAAAGTTCCAAAACTTAATATTTCCAAATACTAAAGACTCCAAACCAAAACATATCGATAAAAAAGATAATAAAGGTTTGGTTTTTCAGGTTTAAAATTGTTTGGGTTTTTTGGTGGAAAAAAGTGACTCGACAACCGACACATATAAGGTTCAGATTAGTTAGGTTTAGGTTTTTTGGGTGGTTTCGGTTTACAGGCATTCTTCAAATTTGGGTCATGTTTCGGGTTTCTAGTAAAAATGGAGTGCCTTAGTGGTGGTGATGGTGGTGGTGGTCGGTGATAAGGATGAAAGATGGAATGGAATGAAAAAAATCAGGGGGCAAATGGAATGAACTTGGGATGTTTAGAAGGAATGGGAGTGGTGGGCGGTGGTGGTGGATGATGAAGGGTGAAAAAAGGAACATATTAAAAAAACAGAGGGGGCAGATGGAATCAAATTGGGGTGTTTAGAGGCAATGGGAATCCTTGTATTATAGATAATAAGGATGAAAGAGAATGGAATGAAAAAAAGACAGGAGGCAAATGGAATGGACTTGGAATGTTTAGAAGGAATGGGAGTAGTGGGCGGTGGCAGTGGTAGTGGTGGCGGTGGTGGATGATGAAGCGTGAAAAAAGGAACATATTGAAAAAAACCAGAGGGGGCAAATGGAATGAAATTGGGGTGTTTAGAGGCAATGGGATTCCTTGTATAATAGATAATTCCATTTCATTAACCAACCAACACCTTTTTTTCATTCCCTCACAATAATCAATTTCATTCCGTCTCCTGTTCCTACATACCAAACACTACCTTAAAGAAAAATTGGGGGAATTTGTTGGCTTAACACCGGTCCACCCTGACGCTCTCACGCGCGATGCCAACGCAAAAAGGCTTCCACGTAAGTGTGGAACATCGCGCCTCGGACGGATGAATCACACTGTTCAAACTTCCCCGGGAAGATTGCTACCGCATCTTACCCCCCCCCCTTGACCGTTATCTCAATAAAAAAACATTATTTTTCTTAAAAATTACCGTTGTTGAACACTAAGATTAATTAACTTTTTTAACCCACCTATTTAGTCTCTTATAAATCTAAACCATTTTTAATGTATCTTATTATCTCCTACACACAAAATATTTTAATTTTTTTACACAAATCATGCATCACGTTCCAAACATTTTGGATGGGTACCCAATTTTGATGATTTTCGGTACTAGTACTTTCGGGTATTGGTACTTTCCATACAGGTAGCGTACCGAGCTCATTCGTACCCAAAACCAACCCAAACCATCGACCAAAAAAGGAAAAGGCTTCTAGAAGGTGGATCTTCCCGATCCAACAAAATGGTCTAGTGTTGTAGAGGAGGTTTTGGCTTTGGGTTGGATCGACGTTTCGGAGGGAACCGATCATCAGTAACGCAGGAAAGTTGTCGCATTTTGGGATTGTATTTCCTCAAACTTCCACGGTTATATGAAACGTGAAATAGTGTGTTGGTTAGTATATATGTTGTGTGTATGTATGTATGTATATATATAATTTACACAAATAGTTTTATAACTATAAAAATGATTTTAACGAAATACTACACATAGGCAATTGTACTTATCGCATACATATTATAACAAGGATAAGAACCAAATTTTTATCCATGGGACACGATGTGTAGCTCCTGAAATTAAACCTTTATTGATATTTAGAGTAACTAGTTAAGATTGGGAATTGATATATTAAAAGTAAGGAAAACAAAAGAATTACTAACTGAAATCGACCAAACGAAGATAGACGTATCATGTAGGTGTTGAATCTTGTTAACTGAATAAATAACTATCCTGATTGGCTTAGATTATGACAATTGTTCTATTAAGGTTAGACTCGCGCTAGAGACACCTAAACGTGTCAATTCTTAATGCTCCATAACGTAAGTTTGGGTACTCTAAAGACCTACCATAATGAAAAATTAATAACTCATATGTTGATGTGCCAAGGTGGACTACTGTTACTCTACTAGGGGCTTGAAATCCTATGATAGAAGGGATGTTAAATTGAAAAACAATCTTGGTAAAACCTACTTAAGACTTATAGCTTCCTAAACATGTCTTAGAAGCTGAATCACTCGCTAGAGGTTTAACAATCAACTTGATAATAAACTGGAAAACCCTAGAAATTTCTTAAACCTTTTATTTAAGCTTAATCCTATGGTGACACATACTAAACCAATTATATCATTAGATTCATCTCTCACTGTAGGTCCACCCGCAGATGGTGTTAAACCTGTTCCTTGTTCATATAACACACACACAAGTGCGGAATCCAAGTGTGCATGCAACCAAAGCAAAGTAAAGAACACATGGTAACCAAAGATTCACTATCTTGATTAATGATTGAGATCAAGTACAAACATATACACACAATGCTCGTATGACTCAAACAAACTTGCTGTGTTCTTGTGTCTTCGTCTTCACCAGAAATGCTGACTGAGAGATCCCACGAAAAGATCAGTTCGTCAGCAGAAAGACCAACACTGACTGAGAGGTGCATGTCTGTTTATATAGTGTCCATGCTGGTCATCCGTACGAAAATGGTTTCGTACGAAGCAACCAATTTCGTACGAAGCAACCAATTTTCCTATGAAGCAACCAATTTTCGTACGAAGCAACCGGTTTTCGTACAAAGCAACCGGTTTTCGTACAAAGCAACCAGTTTTCGTACGAAGCAACTGGTTCGTACGGAGCAATGACGTACACAAGACTCAACGGTATGCACACATGCACCCGTTTAACACAGACAAGCTAAGATGTCGTACTAGATCAAGATAGAAGGATATCTTGATCTGTTCGACATGACCAAACTTATACAGACACTTGAGCAAAGACCGTACAATTACAACTGTAACTAAGAACAAGCGACCAGACACAAAAGTGTATCAACACTAACCCACCAATGTTCCAATCCATATATTGTAAACTAGATTCCAGACCACACAATATCATACATCAATTTGAAAGCACATACATTAACTTTAGAACTAGCACAACCACATGAATTAGTTATGTAATCAATTTAAGAAGGTATCATAAGAGTAAAAACCAAAACTTTCTCTAAAATTAACATAGGTTCACAATCAAGTCAAAGAGAGTCAAAATTCATATAAATGTAGATGATACACAAGAGTTTAGCATCTCATAATAATTAAAACAAAAGTTACCCGAAAAATAGTCATAATCATGATGAAATTAGAATAATAGAACTGGTTTAAACGGCTATAGTTTTCCAATATTCAACCCTGAACACATCCTTAAACCAAATGCTTAGATCTCGGCCTTCAAGGTCTTTGCTTCATTCTTCCAATGGCTTCTAACAATGGCTTAGAATGTAACAACTCAACCAATGAGGGAAACATAGTGGCGATATGATAGTTGTCCAACAACACATGATCTTACTAATTAAAATTGAAACGATAGTTAAAGCCAAAATTTAAAAATTCATACAATCAAATTAAACAACCTGTTCATAACATAAAACATATTCTCGAATTAAACACATGTTTTCAATGATAAAATTTCTCGATGGGGCTAAATTAGATAGATGTTTTTGTGGTGTATAGAAAGTCTTATGTACGAGGTAAATAAATAAGAAGGAAGAGATAGTCTAGAATAGTTGGTAATATATTCAATTGGTTTAAGTTTAAAAATGTGACTACACAATTTAAAAAATATATTCAAGTGGTTTAAATTTAAAAATGTGACTACAAAATTTAAAAAGCGAAAGTAAGAGGGACTGTAGGGGACAACAATGTGTGGGTACTGAAATAGGCAATTAATGTAATGAATCATTACCATTCTATTGTATTGAATTGTTTGGTTATCATATAGGAATAAAATAAATCATTACTTTGTGTTGTTTGTTAGACAGGAAAAAATGAAATAAATTTGGTGATGAGTGGCGACGACGGTGGTGGGCGACGGTGATGGTGGGTGGCGACGATGGTAGTATTGGCGGTAGCGGCGGTGGTCATGGGTAGGCAGCGGTGGTTAAGGGTGGTTTACAAGTTATTTTTAGGGTTTTGAGTTTTCTGGGCCGGGTTGTCTGGGTTTTTGGTTACAAAAAAGTGACCCGACAACCGACAGTTAGGTTTGGGTAATTGGGTTTTCGGGGTTAAACATAAAATGAAAATTGTTTTATTTTGTTTTTACAAAATTCGTATTGTTATTAAAAGAATATCATCAAAATTCAAGCATCATTGATAATATGATAACGTTTAATAGTCCCAAAACTTAATGTTCCAAATACTAGAGACTTCAAACCAAAACACATCTGTAGAAAAGACAAGTGTTGTTTCACCACGTAGAAGTTCGAGGATTATAGCAAGTGTCGTTCATGCTCGTATTGGGGTTTGGAATAGATGAGGATATCGTCTATGAAAACAATCATAAAGCAATCCAGGTTTAATTTACACACACAGTTCATCAAATCCATGAAAACCGCGGGTTCATTGGTTAAACCAAAAGGCATGACTACGAATTCGTAGTGCCCGTATCAAGTACAAAATGCGGTTTTAGGAATGTCATCTTCGAGGACTCGAAGTTGGTGGTAGCCAGAACGAAATGTCGATTTTGGAAAAACACGTTGCGCCTTGGAGTTGATCGAATAGGTCGTCGATTCGAGGAAGTGGGTAATGGTTCTTGACGATAAGCTTGTTGAGTTCACGATAGTCAATGCACATGCGTAATGATCCATCTTTCTTTTTAACAAAGAGGACCAAGCGCCCCAGGAGAAGTACTAGGACGTATAAAGCCTTTATAAAGTAATTCTTGGAGTTGGCTCGATAGCTCTTGCATCTCTGATGGTGCGGGACGGTATGGGGATTTAGCAACAAGTGTAGCGCCAGGAATGAGGTTAATGCGAAAGTCAACAGAACGAGTAGGAGGAGGATCAGGTAGGTCTTCGGGAAAAACGTTGGGGAAATCGCAAACGAAAGAAACATCACTCACGCTCTTTCCTTTATCCTTCTTTTCCACGTGGGCAAGAAAGGCAAGGTACTCTTTGCGCAAGTATTTGTTTTCGTACGAAGCAACCAGTTTTCGTACCAGGTAACCAGTTTTCGTACGAAGCAACCTGTTTTCGTACGAAGCAACCAGTTTTCATACAAAGCAACCAGTTTTCGTACGAAGCAACTGGTTCGTACGGAGCAATGACGTACACAAGACTCAACGGTATGCACACATGCACCCATTTAACACAGACAAGCTAAGATGTCGTACTAGACCAAGATAGAAGGATATCTTGATCTGTTCTACATGACCAAACTTATACAGATACTTGAGCAAAGACCGTACAATTACAACTGTAACTAATAACAAGCGACAGACACAAAAGTGTATCAACAAACTCCCCCTTGGATGTTGCTTGGTCTTTGGTCTTCATATGTTGGTCTCACATTGAATGGTTTGGAGTATCAACAGACTCCCCCTGAAGATCTGCAATCCACTGATAGATCTGCTATCCAATGATTAGAGCATCAGGTCTTCGAACTTCTAAGAAACTTCAAATCTTTCTTGTTTCCTCTTCTGACTTGTCAGAGTTCTACGTTGCTGGTCTTTGTTTATGTTCTTTTGTATTAATCTGTACTCAATTGACAAATATAATTAGAACACAAATTTATCAGGGAGTACACACGGAAAACTTATCATAATTTCTCCGTATGATTGTATTCCCTGAACGAGATACACACTCGTATGAATTCCAGCAGCAGATTTGAGAAAAACAAGTGACCAAGTCAATTCAAAAGACTAGATTTGTTCGTATGAGATACACACACTCAAATGAATTTCAGATTTTGGGTTTTCTTTGATGGATTACTTGTTGCAAGATATTACTTTATGAAGTTGTGATATCACACAAATGGTTTTCTGGTGTATCTTGGTAGAAAACTTTCGAGTATCAACTTTGGCTAACTTTCAAAAAGTAATTTTATAAGCAACTAAGTAAACTAGACTTAAAATCAAAATATACAGATAAACTATATATCTATTGAACAATCTTTTTTGAGTTTCAAGGTAAAGGAATCATACCAGCATTTTAATCTTTGTCAATAATGATATTTGGTTTAAACTTCAAAATTAAACAAATAAGTATTCAACTACGATTATCAGTATTGTTGTCCATGTAAGCTCAGACTTATCAGATGTAATCATGATTAGGAGATATGATTAAGGTATGAATTATACTTGCTAGCCGGTGTTCAACCACACCACGACACATTCCCGTATCAAGATATGCACGAGAGAAAATTTTACCGGTGAGTATACTGCTTTATCATCTGTTTTGACGTATATGAATGATGTGAGATACTCACTTAATTTTGATTGAAAACAAGTCCTTTGTGATTTAATCACTTATTGATGAGGAACTTGATTTTCATATGCATGCAAGACACAGGAGTAAGTTCGTGAACAGGTTAGTACCATCGTACCGATAAAGAGATGAACTTAGCTCCCGTATAAAGCTGTGATATTTTATCACTTATTTTGGGGATGTGATATTTTTATCACTTATTTGATGGTCGTATGCAGTATATACATGTATGTTGGTATCATGGAAGTTCTAGACTTGCACCACCGTTATTTTTCGGCAAAAGATTCAACCATGATACCCAGATGATAAGCAAGCATAAAGACCGTATATCTCAGAACCTTGGCACTCTATCAAACGAAATTTCGGTACCAAGACCATATGCCAATGAATGGTTCCCACCTTGCGTTCTGTCTGTTAAGTTTATATCAACCTGCACATTTTAATCTGATTGTGAGCCTACCGAAACATCATAAGTAAAGCTACTTATCAATCTTCTTTTTATGCTTTTAACCATTTCTGACAGATTTACCAGTGAATTTCATCATCTTCAACTTATCAAAGAAACTCATTTTTTTATTTTTCTATTGTTTTTGTATTTTTCTGAATTTTCTCCACCTTAAATAAAAAGGTAAAAAAAGACATATTTTTGTATTTTCTTAAACTTACTCCCCCTAAAATATAAAACTGAAAATCTTTTTGTAGTTTTAGATTTTTAGAAAAGGATATACAAAAATAGTTAGCCATGGTTGAGTTACTCGGGTTTCACCTTGATGCCATTGACCAAAAGTAGATAATCAAAACGTGATTTATCAAAAGCTTTGGTAAAAGGGTCGGCACGTTGGTGATCAGTGTGGATTTTAACAACATTGATAAGTCTCTTTTCATAACAATCACGTATGAAATGATACTTAATCTCAATGTGTTTTGTTTTTGAATGCTGTACAGGATTCTAAGTGATCTGTAAAGCAGCTTCATTATCAACAAAAATAGGAGTAGTAAGAAATTCAAAACCGTAGTCGCGCATTTGCTGTTGAATCCATAGAACTTGAGAGTAGCAACTAGAAGCTGAAATATACTCAGCCTCACATGTTGATGTAGCTACACAAGTCTGCTTTTTGCATTGCCACGTGACTAGGCGATTTCCCAAGAACTGACATCCTGCTATTGTTGACTTTGCATCGATTTTGCAGCCGCCATGATTAAAATCACTGAATGTTGTCAGATCAAAGTTATCATCCTTAGGGTACCATAAACCAGTGTCAGGGCGACCCTTCAGATAACGAAAGATCCTTTTCACAGCCATCAAGTGCGAAACCTTCAAACTAGACTGATAGCGCGCCAGAAGACATGTTGGGTACATTATGTCGGGTCTTGAAGCAGTAAGATACATGAGAGATCCGATCATAGCACGGTAGAGAGATGGTTCTACATGTTCACCCATTCCATTTGGAGTAATCCCATGATTTTGAGCTAATGGAGTTCCCAAAGGTTTTGAGTCATCCATCTGAAATCGTTTGAGAATATCCCCGACGTACTTGGTTTGATGGATAAAAATCTCTTCCTTTGATTGCTAAACCTGCAAACCTAAAAGGAAAGTCATTTCTCCCATTGCGCTCATCTTGAACTTCTCCTGCATAACATGTTCGAATTCTTTACAATTCGAGTGTTAGTAGACCCAAAAATAATATCATCAACATAAACCTGTACGAGCAGCAAGTCCTTGTTCCTTTCCTTGATGAAGAGAGTACAGCCGATCAAGCCTCGTCGAAAACCATTCTTCAATAGATAGGTAGACAACGTTTCATACCAAGCCCTCGGAGCTTGATGAAGACCATATAACGCCTTGTTGAAAAGCCAAACCTTGTCAGGATGGAGTGGATCTTCAAAACCTGGCGGTTGCTCAACATATACTTCTTCTTTAACCACACCATGAAGAAATGCACTCTTCACATCCATCTGATAAACGGTGAACTTCTTGTAGGATGCATAAGCCAAAAAGATTCTTATGGCCTCAAGTCGTGCAACCGGTGCATAAACTTCATTATAGTCGATCCCTTCGACCTGATTAAAACCTTGAACAACCAATCGCGCTTTGTTTCTCACAACAACACCTCGGTCATCCTTCTTGCACTTGTACACCCATCGTGTACCAATCTTCTTGTAGTTGTCAGGCCTGTCAACCAATTTCCAGACGCCTAACTTCTGAAACTGCTGAAGTTCTTCCTGCATTGCTTCAACCCAAGAGTCTTCTTTCATTGCCTCCTTCTAAGATTTCGGTTCTACTTGGCACACAAGCAGGCAAAAGACCAATCATTCTGCTCCCCTGATTCCCTGATTTCCGAATGCAATCCAGCATTCTGGTTGTTTCGAAGCTGATTACGAGTCTGCACACCACTCTGGACATCTCCAATAATATTCTGCTGAGGATGGGTATTATGAATTCGAGTTTCTGGCACATCAGGAACCGAGAGTTGATACCCAAATTGTTGATATTCATATAAACAGTTAAATCGAGAGCTGGACTTGATGAGGATGTAGATGCATGACCTTTAGTCGTCCCTTGCGGTTGAATATTTGACGTACCATCTGAAAATCCAGGAACCGCACCAGAGGTAGCTTCATTAGCATCATGAAACTCATCGTCTTCTGACGAAATATTATAATCCGCAGCGTCTTCGAATTCCTCATTTTGAACAAGATCGTTAACCAAAGTCGACATTTGAGAATTAACAATAATTGGTCGAACTAGTGATGAGTCCACTGCAGTATCACTTTCCAGTAGCATCTGAGCAGCAGCTGTTGCATCATCAAAAGTTGGCAGATTAAAGGAGTCAAATAGCCCATCGTAGTCGAACATCCAAGGAGCACCCGGAGCTCTTGTAGCTTCTGTATATCTCTGCACCTTGACTTCACCCCATTCTTCAATCTTCTTTGAAGACAAATTCCACACCCTAAAATTTGGAGTAGCATATCTAAGAAAGACACCTTCGATAGCCTTGGGACCAAACTTTCCATGTGGGTCGATCATAGTGCATGGAGCTCCAAAAGGTTCTAAGAAAGAAACATCCGGTTTCCTTTTATGGAACAACTCAAAGCATGTCTTCCCATGTCTCTTCACCGTCAGAACTCTATTCATCGTGTAGCACGCAGTAGCAACAGCTTCTCCCCAAAATTGAACAGGAAGTTCTGATTCTACTGACATGGTTCTTGCAGTTTCAATAAGAGTTCTATTCTTCCTCTCAGCGACACCATTTTGTTGTGGAGTGTATCGAGAACTGTACTCATGTAGAATACCCTTTGAAGAGTAGTACTCATCCATAAATTGATTCTTGAATTCGGTGCCATTGTCGTTTCTGATTCTCCTTACCTTCAGATTGTACAAATTCTCTAACAGAGTCAGGAGATTCTTGAGGATATTAGGAACTTCACTCTTGTGTACCAGCATATTTACCATGAAAATCTGGAATAGTCATCAGTAACTACCAGACAATAAGAATCACCAAAGGTTGTCTTGTGTTTCATAGGTCCAAATAGGCCCATATGAAGATGTTCCAGAGGCATATTCACAGTGTAGATCCTCTTCACGGGATGGGATTTCCTAGCTTGCTTTCCCTTCTGGCATGATACACAAACGTCTTGAAGATGAAAATTCTTCACTGATACACCATTCACTAGATTGTTCTTCACCAAATAGTTCATTTTCCTCAGGTGAATGTGTCCCATACGTCTGTGCCAAGAGATTGATTCCTTTTCGGTAGCTTTGGAGACAAAACATGTGACTTGTGCAGAGGTTGTAATGGCTTGGCTCATATCAAGAATATACAAATCGTTAATTCTTGGAGCTAACAGGAGAATCCATTCCTTGGGGATCTTGAATCCAGGCTTTAGCACATAACATCCGGCATCATCAAAATGTACCGAGAACTTCTTGTCGCAGATTTGAGAAACGCTAAGAAGATTGTGATCAATTTGCCGCACATAATTGATCTTGTCGAAGCTCACAACACCATTGGAGACCATTCCTTCTCCAGTGATGTATCCACCTTTGTCACCAGCAAAAGCAACATAACCACCCCTAATACTTTCACATCATATAGGAGCCGCAAGTCGCCCATCAGGTGCCTTGATGCTCCACTGTCAACAATCCAATGACTGTTTACAGTTCCTCCCGGAACACCCTGCACATTTCACAAACAAGATTAATTTGAGATAGGGACCCAAGCCTTAGTGGTCTTTGGTCGTCCCTTATCATCGAGAAATGTAATCTCAATTTCTTGATGATTAACTAACTGAGAACCTCCTTTTGAACCATTACCGGTCTTCTGTTTCCAAGATCCTTGTTTATTACCAGATTTACTATTATGTACAGTTTTAACAGTGTCTGGTTTTATTGACTTTGGAGATCTTTGATCCTTTTTCGAAGAATCCGATTTTAAAGCTTTCTCAACTGCTTTTACTTGTTTACGTTTTTGTATATCTTTTTGATCCTTAATGATTCGTTTATCTTGAGTCAGAGAAACAGATTTACGTTTGCAAGTTGGTTCATGAGGGGTTTTCTCTATACATCTTGATTTGGCTGGATTTTGACAATCCTTTATAATGTGGCCAAACTCTCTACATTTGAAACAAGTTCTTCTTTCAACAAAACTAGGAGATCGTGTTTCTCGGCTTGACTTTGAACTTGTGGGTTTTGAGGTACTAGGTTCATTTTCATTACATCCATCAGTGTGTTGGGTGTAATTGTTTTGACTATTTCTTTTCAAAATCTTAATTGTTTTTACAAAATCAACATTAGATTTTCCTTGAAAAGTTTCGACTTTATCGGTACCTTTAGAACTCACAAATTTAACAGTTTTAGCCTTTTTCTTGTAACGAGAGCCTTTTGCTTCAACCTTCGGTTGAGAAACTGTAGGCTTTTCAACTCGTTTCCATTGTTTTTCTTTTGAAGCTGATAATGGTCGTTGTTTGGTTGGCCTTTTCTTCTCTAAAAATTTGGTTTTTGACTTTTCAAATACCTGATCTATAGAGATTGGATTTACGTTTTTAATTGAAAAATCTTTGCTTGAATAGATTTTCTCATCTCCAACCAATGTGTACAACACATTATCTGCTTCATCTGTCGACACTTGTGTCTTGACAGACTTCTCAGGAACGGTCTCTTGATTCTCAACAGATTGAGTACTGGGAGTAGCAGAAAGTTCTACTCTTTTCCTTGCATCAAGAGGCTGATCCTGATCATCATTTCTTGATTCATCATCTGATGTATGATCCTCCTCTTCAACAGATGGAGTTTGAACAACATCAGATGTTGAATTTTCTAGCTTGCATGGTTCTTGAGAGAAATTGCCTAGTTTGAACCCTAACCCTGCTGCGAATTCTTCAGGATTCAAAGGTACAGAGGGTTCAAAACGAGGCATCTCCTCTTCATCAGGCATTTTGGTATAGTTGTGTTTCATTGGGGGTGGACACGACTTATACCCTATGCATTGAACATCTCCCTTTAGTGTTTTAACATCAATGATATGATCAAGCACATATTAGGAGTTAGAATAACTTTCCAATTTACGTTTGATCGAATCATATTCGCATTTGGCGATGGCTAACTCTTTCTTTGTTTCTTCTAGGAGATTAATTATTAATTCCTGTCTTATTCAAAACTGTTTTTGTCAATTCAGAAACACTTTTCTTAAGGGTTTCTATTATAGATTTGAATTCTTTTTCATTTCTAGTTAGCGCCAAATTCGCCTCTTTGCATTTTGATAATTCAACAACTAAATTCTGATTATGACTGTTGACGGTTTCATATTTTATTTTCAACTCAACACAGTCATTGCAAACAGTAGGAGGGTCAGAATTACCTGTTTTGAAGAACCTTCAACATTTGCCATAAAGGCAGTGTGATGAGGAAAAGCTGCACCATCTGTAGAGAGTGCCTCTGTCTCTTTTACCGCAGCTTCTGCATTCCTCGTCATACCCACCTTTTCACTCTTTAACAACTCAGCTTCACTTAGCAACTTTTCAACCTCAGCATCACTTCCTTTCTTCTTACTAGAATCAGATCCATAACAATCTGAACTTGAACATTCTTCATCAGAACTACCAGCATCCCCAGATGTATCATCATTATTTGGAGTGTTGATGCTGTGATCATGCTTGATTTGATCCATGATCTTCGCATAGTATGCAGTTCTTCCGTTGTTATCAGTTCCCAACTGTACTGACCAATCGCATCCTTCATCAGACTGAACTACCAAAGCTCTGTGTGTGTTTGAAGGTCCTGATTGATTGGTGTTGTTAGAGTTGCCAACAGCTACCATTCTTCTTTCATTGTTGTACTGTGTTGTGTTGGATGGTTGAGACTGATTTCAAAAGGGGTTGTGATTTCCTTCCTTGCTGGGTCTTGTGCATTCCCGCTTGAAGTGAACTCTTTCTCCACAGTTGAAGCAAGTAACAAGCGGTTTTGTCAAAGCCGTATTTCGTATCCTTCTTGCTTTCCAAACTGGTTCTCCCCGTTCTTCTCATATAATCCTTGGCTCTTCTCATAGCGCTTGCAAATGCCCACTTGATGTCCATCAGCTCCATTTTCATCTCGGTCAATTTGTTCATAGTCTTCGTTTGTCAAATTGATGTTCCCTATTTCACCTGCAACTAAACCACAATACACACTGACCATTGTATTTAGAAGTTCCGCATATTCCTGTGCAACTTCTACGTTGATTTTGGAGAGATTTGACGTGTCAAGTTTGACAGTGTTGGAGTTTGCAGATTGACTGTTGCTTCCATAGAAAGCTTGTTGAGGAGCTTGCTGTGGAGCTTTATGTGCTAAATCCCTTGGTTGTGGAAGGAAGGCCTTCGGATTAAAGGCTTGTCCATAGGCTTGATTACTCAAACCTATAGACTGACTTGATTGGACAGGTTGGGGTAGGAAAGGGTTCACATTTGACACAAACGCGGTCTGTAGCTTCAGTTGCTGACTTGAGCTTGTACCTACATTAATACCTCCAAAATACATTTAAGGGTTTTGTGGCACATTGACTCGTTGTGCCTTCCGGAGCTCTTCTTCATTCTTGTTCTCCAATTTCTGCACAAATTCATAAATACTTATTGAGTCCAAAACACCTGTATGTTTTAATAGATCAATAAATTGACTCCATTTCGGTGGTAAAGCATCACAAATCGCATCACAATTTCTGGTGATGCAACTAACACTTTATACGAGTACATTTCGCTGAGTAGATGATAAAACCGTGTGGTCATATCATTCAAAGTTTCATTCTCCATGAACATGAAACCTTCAAACTCTTTCTTGAGCAGATCACGTCGGATCTTCCTGGTAGCAGCGTTACCTTCACCTCTTGCTTCCAAAGTGTCCCACAAATTTTTCGTTGTAGTACAATACACAAACTGATGATAAATGTCTTTATGCAGAGCTTGTGTGAGGATAGCAAACGCCTTTTTCTCTAGATCGTAAGCTTTCTTGTCACTTTCGACTAGATTGGCCAATGAGGTTGGATTTGATCCAGCTTCTTCAAGTAATTCCTTGTAGGGGGTAGAGAAACACGTCCACAATTCCATGTTTTGACCGAGAACATACGTATGAAAACGACTTTTCCATGAAGGATAATCGTTCATGTGATTTAACTTCGGCGGTCGGTTATTACTCCCTGTTTCACTTTCGCTCATTAACAAAGTTTGGATGCTTTGATTCTGATTCGTAACACACGCTCACTGATGTTATGATCATAAACATTCTAGAAAAATACTTAATATATGATATATTATCAGTAAGAAGTCACACATAAGTGTGGTTTATGGTTTAAGACCAAACTATGCACTGAAAGGGCATTTTGGTCATTTAAAAAGTATAGTCTACGATA
This sequence comes from Scalesia atractyloides, assembly GCA_947069175.1. Lineage (NCBI taxonomy): Eukaryota > Viridiplantae > Streptophyta > Magnoliopsida > Asterales > Asteraceae > Scalesia > Scalesia atractyloides. The sequence goes on from CAMTDV010000007.1 coordinate 65,208,331, forward strand.
TTATACTAAAATCAGTTTATGATCAGAATATTAACATCATAATATGTCAATTACATTAACATATCATTAGTTAATCCATTTGCAAGTTCATTATTGATTAAAACCTTGTTTTATGTAAAAATGGCATTTTAGTCAAAGATTGACATTTTACGGAACTTGTGCATAAACGTAGATTATGATTATGATCAAGTAATATAACCTCAGAGGGTTATGCTACATTGTATTACGATCATAATGTGACCATAAGTCAGAAGTTAACTAATCTAAGTCGAGTCAGAATCGAAAGTCAACGCAGAAGTCAAACTTCGCGACTTTCAGTTGCAACCGACTCTAGGACTAAAATTGATGGATCGAACATGTTCCCACATGTTCTAATAACTATTACCAACTTGTTTAAGTGTCAAAAACATGTTTATAACATATATAAACTCAAATTATAATTTTTATGAAATCTGACCCGTTTGACTTTTTAAAACAATAACTTTGACCCGTCAATTGACCTAGTAAACGTGATCCTTAGGAGGTGCCCTTTTAAGGGATTAATACCTTCCTAATTACGATCACTTAGCCATGTTCATTTTGAACAATGGCTGGACCATAATGGTCTTAACCGAAAGTCAAGGCATTTGTCGAAAATGCTTGACTTTTGGCTATTAAAAGCCTATAAAAAGAAAAGAGCTGAGATGGAACACTTACAAATGATCCAAGGAAACTTAGAACTCAAAGGGAAGCTCCTGAATGGTCAGGAACTTCCAAGAGTGTAATAGAGAGGAGAAAGAGTGAATGAGCAAGGAATGAGTGAGTTTAGCGGGCTATTTATAGTGCAAGAAGGTGTGTGAAGATGAAGCCAGGTGTTAGAGGTGTTCTAGGATCATCACAAGTGTCTAGAAAGGTGTCAAGAGCTGCAAGAGTGTGACATTTTGCAGGAGAGGTGGCATCTTGACAGAAATTTGGGATTTTGACACTTTTAGTCCCTCAAAAATAGTTTTGTGGATTGTCATGAATAGTCCCTTGACTTATATCCAATGACATAATGATACAACTTGGTCTTTTCGTTCAACACAAGATGTATTGAAGAAAAGTACAAATAACCGAACGTTAACGGGTGTCACACTAGGTGTTCTTAGGACTTATAAGTGTTTACTATCTTAAACGTGAAAGATACGAATACTTATGGTTTCATGGGTTAAATTACCTAAGCTAGTAAGGTTAGATGTTCGGTGAAGATGTGTGATACTCAAGAATTGTGAATCAAAAGATATCACCTTAACCGGGAGTTGTTCGGATCGAAAAATTACTTAGTTATGCAAGGAAAATGTAATAATAAAGTCTAGGGGCCTTAGGGTTATTAGTTGAAAGTTAAAATGGTGTAACACTGAAGTTCTAGTGGCCCGCCGTAGGCTACGGTCACCAGACCGTAGCTTACGGTTAGTTATAATCCAAACTAGAAAGTCTGGACCGTAGCTTATGGTCCGGGACCGTAAGCTACGGTTAGGTTTAAAAAATTATTATTATTATTATTATTATTTTTAGATTTTTTGACATGTTTGAGGAGTTGAGTGGCTAACTCATTGAGGTATTTTCTAAGAGCATGCACACGTGTCGGTTTATTACCGGACACGAATTTTATGAGGTGTTACAATATAGTTTAAATAGGGTCATTAACGTATTTAGAAAGTCTCGTAGGTTCAATATCCGGACTTGCTTAAGCCTTACTACAATCGATCGGTCCACTTGCCGGTTACTAGTTTTAGTCGAGTTTTAGGAGTCTGGAGTATTACTTTGAGTCTAGATTTAGGTTAAGTTCATTTATTTTTATTAGACTACTTTTAGTACATCACAAGTGTACTTACCGCATATGTAGCATAGTGGTTAAGAGCTGATTTCTATCCACGTGACATGATGTGTAGCTCCTTGAACCTTTATCGATATTTAGTGTAACTAATTAAGATGTTAGGTGGAATTTTTTGATGGAAACAAAAGAATTACTAACCAAAATTGAGGTTACTAGTGAATTGGAAATTTGTTGATGGAATAATTAGATAGATGGAAATTTTTGATGGAAACAAAAGAATTACTAACCAAAATTGAGGTTACTAGTGAATTGGAAATTTGTTGAAGGAAATTTTTGGCACTGACCTGAGGTTACTAAGGTTTAAGGGAGTGGAGTCATGGTTGGAACATGATTCACCACGAAGGAATGTGAATGGAAGGCTACACCATCACTTTGATGATTCATGGTGGTTGGCGTGTATTAAACCACGATTACCACGAGCCACCTTTTGAGAAAAAAAAATTTATTAAAAAAGAAAGGAGATAGTGGTTTGGGTAATGACTACACCCTTAGAATAGCGCTTTTGGATGGTGGGTGCCATGATACCTATGTGGAGGGTCATGAGGGTCGTGAGCACACCCTTTAGCTAATGAACTTCCATGGGATCGCAAAAAGAAAAACATTTGGTGCAAATTGATAATAACTGGTACAACGATACTTACTTTATGGTACTAAAAGACTGGTCCTATATAGTTAATAAATTAATATATAAACTAAGAAAAAGTTTGAGTGTATGCAAGTGGAGAAGGGCAATTGAACACATGTTTTCTATATTAAAATTCTTGGATGAGGCTAAATTTAAATAGATGCTTTTGTGATGTAGATGATATCCCATCATGTGGTACTCATAGCCTCCAGGCTATTAGATAATAATGAAGAGAAGGGAAAGTCCAGAATAATTAGCTATACATTCAATTGGAAGGGAAAGTCCAGAATAATTAGCTATACATTCAATTGGGAGCCTAACTTTGAGTGGGACTATGGGACCAAGAAAATACGCGTGGACAATGGAACTGACATACTATTTTATTATCTTGTTTGGATATCATTTATGTGGACGAAATAAACTATTATTTTGTGTTATTTTGTAAGTAGGAAAATGCGAAATAAAATCAATGGTGAGCGGCAACGGTGGTCGTGGGCGGCGATGGAGACGGGTAGGTGGTGGTTTTTTCGAGTTGGGTTGTTTGGGGTTTTGGTTAGGAAAAGTGGTTAGGAAAAGTGACCCAATAACTGATCCATTAAAGTTTGGATTGGTCTGGTTTGTGTTATTTGGGTTCGGGTAGTAAGGTTTTCGTGGTTACATATAAAATGAAAAAAATAATGTTTTTTATTTACAAAATTCATATTACTACTAAAAATATCATCAAAGCTCAAATATCATTGAATATGATAATGTTTAAAAGTTCCAAAACTTAATATTTCCAAATACTAAAGACTCCAAACCAAAACATATCGATAAAAAAGATAATAAAGGTTTGGTTTTTCAGGTTTAAAATTGTTAAGGTTTTTGGTGGAAAAAAGTGACTCGACAACCGACACATATAAGGTTCAGATTAGTTAGGTTTAGGTTTTTTGGGTGGTTTCGGTTTACAGGCATTCTTCAAATTTGGGTCATGTTTCGGGTTTCTAGTAAAAATGGAGTGCCTCAGTGGTGGTGGTCGGTGATAAGGATGAAAGATGGAATGGAATAAAAAAATCAGGGGGCAAATGGAATGAACTTGGGATGTTTAGAAGGAATGGGAGTGGTGGGCGGTGGTGGTGGCTGATGAAGGGTGAAAAAAGGAACATATTAAAAAACAGAGGGGGCAGATGGAATCAAATTGGGGTGTTTAGAGGCAATGGGAATCCTTGTATTATAGATAATAAGGATGAAAGAGAATGGAATGAAAAAAGACAGGAGGCAAATGGAATGGACTTGGAATGTTTAGAAGGAATGGGAGTGGTGGGCGGTGGCAGTGGTAGTGGTGGCGGTGGTGGATGATGAAGGGTGAAAGAAGGAACATATTGAAAAAACCAGAGGGGGCAAATGGAATGAAATTGGGGTGTTTAGAGGCAATGGGAATCCTTGTATAATAGATAATTCCATTTCATTAACCAACCAACACCTTTTTTTCATTCCCTCACAATTGTAACATCCGTTGAAAAACGGGTTTTTTTCCAAAACCCGCTTCATTTATTAATCGAATATCAAGTTATAAAATTTCGTTGCGTATTTATGATAATTTTAATTTTAAACAATACATAATTAATAAACATTTTAGAATTTAAAAACTATAATGATTAAAAAGTAAAAATAAATTAAATAAAAAAGAAAGGAGGCTGCCGGGTTTCGAACCCGGGTCAGCCGAATGAAACCAACAACACTCAACCACTCCGCCACTTGACTCATTTGTGATAAGTATTAAAACAAATAACAATTATCTTGAAACTCTAAATCAAACCCAGTGAATCAGCGCGCCCAATCCGCATTCACCGGAAATCTCGACGATTTCGCGTGACTCCGACGGTTTCCTTTGACTAAGCGCATGTATTAACATCGGCATCGGTTATAACCGATGTCAACTTTCCGCGATCTCAGTCATAACCGCCGGAGAAAGCCTTGACCATGAATCAAGACTAAATTCGGACTCAATTCATCCTGATTCTTCCCTATAAATACACACCCAAGTCTCTGGTAATCTTTTCGCTCAAAATCGCACAAATTCTCGAAGAAATTTCACTCGCCGGAAATATTCTGTATTGTCGGACTTTCGACGGAAAACCGAGATATACATCAAAACGGTAAATTTCTCGATTCCTTCATTTTCAATCCATTGTTAGACTTATACTAACTTCAATCCTTCAACCAGAATCGGTCCCAGACGACGTTGCCGGATAATCTGCACTCGCCGGAAAATCTCTGGAAATTTCCGAAATCACGCTGTGAATTGGTACAAACATCTAAACCTTTTGATAATCCTTGTTTAGTACCTTAATTGCACAACTCATTGATCAAAACTGTCGATTGGTTCACTCATTGATCAAAACTTAATTGCACATCTAAACCTTTTGATAATCCTTGTTTAGTACCTTAATTGCACAACTCTGATCTGGGTGTTTGTAAACGAAGAAGACGAAGTCAGAAATAAGTATAAGTATAATTAAAATCACATAATCAAACGGGTTAGACACACAGTCCAGCGGTGGACTGTGTGCGCAAACAAAACAAACGTCACGAGTTCGAATCTTGCAACACACCGACTTTCCGAATTAAAACCAATTTTTTTTTTAAAAACAGAATCAGAACAGGTTCTAGTATGTATATATGATTAACATAAACCGTAATTTAAACAGATAAGACACACAGCCCAACTGGTTGGGCTGTGCGCTTACAAATCAAAGCACCCGAGTTCGATCCGGTTTCCCTGCAACCGGTTCAACCACTTTAAATCCTTTTAATATAAATCAAATAAATTAACATTTAATTAGTATATATATATATAATTAAAACATAGAATATTTCGGGTTAGACACGTAGCTCAGTTGGAAGAGCTGCGTGCACGTGTACGGGAGGTCCCGGGTTTGAACCTCACTCAGTGCACACTTAGGCCAACGTTTTTGTTATTGTATGATTTAAACTATTGTGCATTTGTCATATTCATGATCAAATGTGTATTCAACTTGTATCAACTGTTTGTGTGGTTAATGTTTAGATTAAATTTATCATTTTCAGTACATACATTATCATAGGCCGCCGCTCCCCATTACATTATGAGCGTTGAGCTGTTCCCCATTACATTACGAGCGTGAACCAGGCGTTGCCAACATACGATCGGCTCCGTTTGATTGAGCCTTGATCGCACAGACATTCATCATAGGCCGTCCGTTCCCCATTACATTATGAGCGTGAACGTGACGTTGCAAACATATACAGTTTCATTCATGCGTTATATTCATGCAAGTTGGTTTGTTATTGTATGTTATTGTAAGTTATTGTTTGTTGTTGTTATTGTTATAGTATGATTTAATTACGTTTGCTCACATATGATTATTGCACAATTTTTCCTGATAAAGATAACAAGAGATCAATGATAAATGTTTTTCTAACAAGGTTCACTCGCCAACTTATGTTGACCCAAAAACCCTCATTTTTACACATGATACAGGTGATCCAGCTGCAGCAAGAAACACATAGGATGGCTTAGAAGAATAAACTGGTTTAGACTTTGGATTGTTTAGTTGATTATCTTTCCTTATATTTGTATGAACATGTTTGGAATATTGAGGATGTAATTTTGAATTTAATAAATATGAAACATATTAGTAAATATCATGAGCTTTGGTGATAACCCAATTATGCCCCGACTCTTATTCCGCTGCGGGTCGGGGTGTGACACCATGATACCTATGTGGAGGGTCATGAGGGTCGTGAGCACACCCTTTAGCTAATGAATTTCCATGGGATCGCAAAAAGAAAAACATTTGGTGCAAATTGATAATAACTGGTACAACGATACTTACTTTATGGTACTAAAAGACTGGTCCTATATAGTTAATAAATTAATATATAAACTAAGAAAAAGTTTGAGTGTATGCAAGTGGAGAAGGGCAATTGAACACATGTTTTCTATATTAAAATTCTTGGATGAGGCTAAATTTAAATAGATGCTTTTGTGATGTAGATGATATCCCATCATGTGGTACTCATAGCCTCCAGGCTATTAGATAATAATGAAGAGAAGGGAAAGTCCAGAATAATTAGCTATACATTCAATTGGAAGGGAAAGTCCAGAATAATTAGCTATACATTCAATTGGGAGCCTAACTTTGAGTGGGACTATGGGGACCAAGAAAATACGCGTGGACAATGGAACTGACATACTATTTTATTATTTGTTGGATATCATTATGTGGACGAAATAAACTATTATTTTGTGTTATTTTGTAAGTAGGAAAATGCGAAATAAAATCAATGGTGAGCGGCAACGGTGGTCGTGGGCGGCGATGGAGACGGGTAGGTGGTGGTTTTTCGAGTTGGGTTGTTTGGGGTTTTGGTTAGGAAAAGTGGTTAGGAAAAGTGACCCAATAACTGATCCATTAAAGTTTGGATTGGTCTGGTTTGTGTTATTTGGGTTCGGGTAGTAAGGTTTTCGTGGTTACATATAAAATGAAAAAAATAATGTTTTTTATTTACAAAATTCATATTACTACTAAAAATATCATCAAAGCTCAAATATCATTGAATATGATAATGTTTAAAAGTTCCAAAACTTAATATTTCCAAATACTAAAGACTCCAAACCAAAACATATCGATAAAAAAGATAATAAAGGTTTGGTTTTTCAGGTTTAAAATTGTTAAGGTTTTTGGTGGAAAAAAGTGACTCGACAACCGACACATATAAGGTTCAGATTAGTTAGGTTTAGGTTTTTTGGGTGGTTTCGGTTTACAGGCATTCTTCAAATTTGGGTCATGTTTCGGGTTTCTAGTAAAAATGGAGTGCCTCAGTGGTGGTGGTCGGTGATAAGGATGAAAGATGGAATGGAATGAAAAAAATCAGGGGGCAAATGGAATGAACTTGGGATGTTTAGAAGGAATGGGAGTGGTGGGTGGTGGTGGATGATAAAGGGTGAAAAAGGAACATATTAAAAAAACAGAGGGGGCGGATGGAATCAAATTGGGGTGTTTAGAGGCAATGGGAATCCTTGTATTATAGATAATAAGGATGAAAGAGAATGGAATGAAAAAAAGACAGGAGGCAAATGGAATGGACTTGGAATGTTTAGAAGGAATGGGAGTGGTGGGCGGTGGCAGTGGTAGTGGTGGCGGTGGTGGATGATGAAGGGTGAAAGAAGGAACATATTGAAAAAAACCAGAGGGGGCAAATGGAATGAAATTGGGGTGTTTAGAGGCAATGGGAATCCTTGTATAATAGATAATTCCATTTCATTAACCAACCAACACCTTTTTTTCATTCCCTCACAATTGTAACATCGGTCGAAAAACGGGTTTTTTTCCAAAACCCGCTTCATTTATTAATCGAATATCAAGTTATAAAATTTCGTTGCGTATTTATGATTAATTTTAATTTTAAACAATACATAATTAATAAACATTTTAGAATTTAAAAACTATAATGATTAAAAAGTAAAAATAAATTAAATAAAAAAGAAAGGAGGCTGCCGGGTTTCGAACCCGGGTCAGCCGAATGAAACCAACAACACTCAACCACTCCGCCACTTGACTCATTTGTGATAAGTATTAAAACAAATAACAATTATGTTGAAACTCTAAATCAAACCCAGTGAATCAGCGCGCCCAATCCGCAGTCACTGGAAATCTCGACGATTTCGCGTGACTCCGACGGTTTCCTTTGACTAAGCGCATGTATTAACACCGGCATCGGTTATAACCGATGTCAAATTTCCGCGATCTCAGTCATAACCGCCGGAGAAAGCCTTGACCATGAATCAAGACTAAATTCGGACTCAATTCATCCTGATTCTTCCCTATAAATACACACCCAAGTCTCTGGTAATCTTTTCGCTCAAAATCGCACAAATTCTCGAAGAAATTTCACTCGCCGGAAATATTCTGTATTGTCGGACTTTCGCCGGAAAACCGAGATATACATAAAAACGGTAAATTTCTCGATTCCTTCGTTTTCAGTCCATTGTTAGACTTATACTAACTTCAATCCTTCAACCAGAATCGGTCCCAGACGACGTTGCCGGATAATCTGCACTCGCCGGAAAATCTCTGGAAATTTCCGAAATCACGCTGTGAATTGGTACAAACATCTAAACCTTTTGATAATCCTTGTTTAGTACCTTAATTGCACAACTCATTGATCAAAACTGTCGATTGGTTCACTCATTGATCAAAACTTAATTGCACATCTAAACCTTTTGATAATCCTTGTTTAGTACCTTAATTGCACAACTCTGATCTGGGTGTTTGTAAACGAAGAAGACGAAGTCAGAAATAAGTATAAGTATAATTAAAATCACATAATCAAACGGGTTAGACACACAGTCCAGCAGTGGACTGTGTGCGCAAACAAAACAAACGTCACGAGTTCGAATCTTGCAACACACCGACTTTCCGAATTAAAACCAATTTTTTTTTAAAACAGAATCAGAACAGGTTCCGGTATGTATATATGATTAATATAAACCGTAAGTTAAACAAATAAGACACACAGCCCAACTGGTTGGGCTGTGCGCTTACAAATCAAGGGACCCGAGTTCGATCCGGTTTCCCTGCAACCGGTTCAACCACTTTAAATCCTTTTAATATAAATCAAATAAGTTAACATTTAATTAGTATATATATATAATTAAAACATAGAATATTTCGGGTTAGACACGTAGCTCAGTTGGAAGAGCTGCGTGCACGTGTACGGGAGGTCCTGGGTTTGAACCTCACTCAGTGCACACTTAGACCACAGTCCGACCGGTCAACGGTCCGGTCAACGGTCAACCAAAAAGTCAAAATTTTTATTTATTTTGTTTAATTTAAAAATCAATTGAAAATACTTAAAAATAATATTTTTAAAGTTAGAAAATGACCTTAAACTCACAAAAATAAATCTAAAAATCCTATTAATAAAATCCACTTATTTACCGAACCATTTCGTTATTATTTTAGGTTAGTTATTCCTCGTCGATCAAATCTCCAAACTCGTGCGCATTCAACATCACCAAACGAACGCACCCAATGTGAGTGAATCTCTACCAATTCCCCGTTTTAATCACATTTTGGGGTGTATCATGTGTCGCTTATTATTTATTACATTTAAACACTTGTGCATCCATCATATCCATGATAAAACGTGTATCCAATATGTATCAGTTGTTTGTGTGGTTAATGTTTAGATTAAATTTATCATTTTTCAGTACATACATCATCATAGACTCGTCTGTTCCCCATTACCTATGAGCGGAACTGTTCCCCATTACCTATGAGGGAACGTGGCATTGCCAACATACGATCGGCTCCGTTTGATTGAGCCTTGATCTCACATACATCATCATAGACTCGTCCGTTCCCCATTACCTATGAGCGGAACGTGACGTTGCCAACATATACATTATCATTCATGTCATATACTCATGCATGGTGGTTTGTGATTGTTTGTTTATTTACGTTTGTTCACATATGATTATTGCATAATTTTTCCATATAAATACAACAAGAAATCAATAACAAAGGTTTTTAACAAGGTTCACTCGCCAACTTTTGTTGACCCAAAACTCTCCATTTTAACACATGATACAGGTGATCCAGTTGAAGCAAGAAACATATAGGACGGCCTAGAGGAATAAACCAGTTTAGATTTTGGATTGTTTATTTAATTTTCCTTTCCTTGTATTGTATGAATTTGGCTTGAACATTTAAGTTGTAATTTGAATTTAATAAATATGAAACATTTTAGTAAACATCATGAGCTTTGGTGATAACCCAATTATGCCCGACTCTTATTCCGCTGCGGGTCGGGGTGTGACAGATTGGTATCAGAGCCATGACTATAGGGATATAAGATAGGTTATTAGACCCTTAGAGCCTATACTATAGTTGATTAGAATTTTTAAATCGTTTGTGTGTTACATGCAAAATTCATGATGTTTATATGCTTTATGTTTATTGTTACATTCAATGTTATGCAAGCATGTTCATAAGTACATATTATTATACAATGCTCATCATGAATCATATCCTCATAACATACCATATCCATGAGAGCACACACCTCACAATTCCTATGATTTTTGCAACGATTTTTGAATTTTCAAATCACATCAAAGTGAGTTCTCATGACGGGCATGTAGTAACTGGAAGGGTACGAGTACCGGTAGTCGGAACGTCCTGTCTAGGCTTGGCATTCGTATAAATCCAATATAAAGGACCAGTTTGCCTACCTGGGGACTAACGATGAGAGTACGAAGGACTTATTAGGCCAAAGCATGCTATACCAAACGTCGTGTGAGCTAACCCCACTTTGAGTTGTCATTGTGTCTATGCCTGGACACCCTCCGACCATACATCTCGCAAACATATTTCATGGTTTTCATTCGGGTGATGCGAGTGTTAAACCGCCAACACCAATCTGAATCCTACTGAGCCAATAGTCGTGGGGGCCAACATGACTACACAGGCGATGGTATGGGGGACATTGGAGGCCCAAACATGAGCAAACCCAAGACATCCTATGGATGTAGTTGCATTATTAATGATTATGTTATTTTGTTATTTTTAACGACACATGACACCTGCAAACTTCTTAAACTCACAATCTTCCTATGTATGTTCCTGTAGATGTCGGCTAGGCAGCTACGTGGAGGTAGAAAGTCAGGAAGGTCAAACGAACGCTTGGCCACCCAAATTGCAAAACAAATGGCCGCGGTGCTTCCTGACATCGTAATTCAAGTCCAGCAAGCTCTCACTGCAAATCCCATCAACCCTCCCAATCAAGAAAACCAGAACGTCGACAACCCTCCCTCCAAGAAGTGCTCCTACAAACACTTCAAGTCTTGCGATCCCCCAAAGTATGAAGGGACCGAAGGTGTCACTGCTCTCCTCCACTGGTTTGAGGAAATGGAGAACACCTTCCTCAATTGCGATTGTCCCGAGGATCGCAAGGTACGTTACGCAACCGGGAGACTGTTTGGGGTAGCCCTGACCTGGTGGAACACAGAGAAGGGTAAGAGAGGAGTCGAAGACGCCATGGCCTTAACATGGGAAGAGTTAAGGGAAATAATGACAAGACGCTTCTGTCCAAGAAGCGAAATCAAGAAGTTAGAAGACGAATTCCACTCCCTAAAACAAAAGGAAGGAGATCATACTTCCTACAATAAAAGATTTCTCGAGCTGAACCAAATGATCCCCAACTTGTTCACCCCAGTGTACCGCTTGGTTGAACACTACATTCGAGGCCTCCCCTCGAAAACTCAAGACTCGGTTCTAAGCACTTCACCTGCAACACTGGAAGCTGCAATGGAACTAGCTACCAAACTTACCGAGAATCACATCCGAAACGGTAAATTCAAGGAGGAGAAAAAGAAAGCCCCCATTGAGGCTCACACTTCAAACCATTCTGGCTCCTCTTCGAAGTTTACTGGTAAAAGGAAGCGAAACACCAGACACTTTGCTGTCACTCAAACAAACCCTCCTATCACTGCCGCACCAATCACCCAAGTTGCTCCCTCAGCTGCACCATACAAAAAGCCATACTCCGGCCCATACCCGAAATGCACCCGCTGCCAATACCATCACTTTCCCGAACATCCCTGCCAATATTGCACCAGCTGTGGCCGTGCAGGTCACACCATCCAAACCTGTCGCACACTTCAGCGAATGAACCGCAACCAACCCTCAACCCAAACCCACCATCAGATAGTGGGTCAAGCCCAACAACCCTTACTTTTACCACCTACACAACATACGGCCCAAACCTACTACCAACCCAATTACCCCATGATGTAACCCATGCGGGCTTGTTACAACTGTGGTGACCCAAACCATTATAGAAACACTTGTCCACGCTTGGTGAACATCATTCATGCCCAAGCTCAAGCAAATCCGGTGAACCAAGCTAACCAAGCTCCTCCACCTGCTAGAGGAAGAGCTTTCAACATCAACGCCAATCAAGCTAGGGCCGACAACAACGTGGTTAACGGTACGTTTCTCATCAATGGTAGTTATGCATCCATGTTATTTGATACTGGCACGGATAAGAGTTTTGTATCCTTAGAATTTGAACCCATCCTCAACCAAACACGTGATAATCTCATTGAATCCATAACGGTGGAAGTTGCTGGCGGAAAAACTGGTCTCATTAAACTCTATTATACGAAATTGTACCCTCACTCTAAACGATCACAATTTTCCAGTTGACCTCATTCCTATGAAGTTGGGAAGTTTCGACATTATAATCGGTATGGACTGGCTCAGCCAACATCATGCTGAAGTGGTATGCCGCGAAAAGTTCATTCGCATTCCTCTCGCAAACGGTCAGACTCTACGAATCTTTGGAGAAACCCCTTCGAAAGGACTCAAATTAATGACCTGTCTTCAAGCCCGAAAATATCTCCGCAAGAATTATGTCGCATTCCTAACTCACGTCGTCAAAAAGGGAACCAAGGAGAAGAAACTCGAAGACATCCCAGTAGTAAAAGAATTTCCGTAAGTTTTTCCTGACGACATTTCAGGACTTCCTCCCGTGAGAGAAGTCGAATTCCGCATTGATCTTATTATACCTGGAGCTACACCAGTTGCAAAATCTCCTTATAGGTTAGCCCCATCCGAAATGCAAGAGCTGGCCAGTCAACTGCAAGAGCTGACTGACAAAGGATTCATACGTCCTAGCTCATCGCCTTGGGGTGCACCTGTCCTTTTTGTGAAGAATAAAGATGGAACGTTTCGCATCTGTATCGACTACAGAGAACTCAACAAGTTAACGGTCAAGAACCGCTACCCATTACCTCGCATCGATGATCTTCTAGACTAACTTCAAGGCGCCACATGTTTTTCAAAAATCGACCTTCGTTCTGGTTATCATCAACTCAGAGTACATGAAGAAGACGTTCCAAAGACCGCCTTCCGAACTCGATATGGTCATTACGAATTCATGGTCATGCCATTTGGTTTAACCAACGCTCCAACAGTATTTATGGATTTAATGAATAGGGTATGCAAACCCTACCTCGACCGCTTTGTCATAGTCTTCATCGACGACATCCTCATCTATTCAAAGTCTAAATCTGATCATGAACGACACCTTAGACTCATCCTTACACTCTTACGAACCGAAAAGCTCTACGCTAAATTCTCCAAATGCGAATTCTGGTTAAGAGAGGTACAATTCCTTGGACATGTTGTCAATGACAAGGGAATACATGTCGACCCCTCAAAGATCAAAGCAGTACAGGAATGGCAAGCGCCACGTACCCCTACCGAAGTAAGATCATTTCTTGGTTTGGCTGGTTACTATCGGCGTTTCATAGCAAATTTCTCTCGTATTGCTGTACCACTCACGGCTTTGACTCATAAAGGAAAACCCTTCATATGGGGACCTAAACAAGAAGAAGCCTTCCAAACCCTTAAGCAAAAGCTTTGTGACGCACCTATCCTCACACTCCCCGAAGGTTGCGATGACTTTGTAGTATATTGCGACGCATCAGGGCAAGGGTTAGGCTGTGTATTAATGCAAAGAGGAAAAGTAATAGCCTACGCTTCTAGGCAACTCAAAGTTCATGAGAAGAACTACACTACCCACGACCTGGAACTTGGAGCCGTTGTATTCGCTCTCAAGATATGGAGACATTACCTCTACGGTACCAAGTGTGAAATATACACTGACCACAAGAGCCTCCAACATATCTTTAACCAAAAGGAGTTGAATATGAGGCAACGAAGATGGGTCGAACTTCTTAATGACTATGACTGTGAAATTCGGTATCATCCTGGCAAGGCAAACGTGGTGGCCGATGCGCTCAGTCGAAAAGGTTATGCGAACTCCATTCGTCTTCTATGTTCGCAAATCATAACCGACATCAAAGATCGAATCCGAGAAGCTCAACATGTTTCTGTAAGAGAAAACGACGTACGCAATGAGCTATCTTGTGGAGCAGAACTTAAAATCGAAACCAAATCCAACGGTATTCTGTACTATCTAGATCGCATATGGATTCCCGATCACAATAACCTTCCTGAATTCCTTAAGAATGAGGCGCACAAAACACGGTACTCTGTACACCCAGGAGCCGACAAGATGTATCAAGACCTTCGATACACCTACTGGTGGCCTGGCATGAAAAAGGATATTGCTGTTTTTGTTTCCAAGTGCCTTACCTGTTCAAAAGTAAAAGCTGAACATCAAAGACCTTCAGGACTTCTAACCCAACCTGAAATACCTGTATGGAAGTGGGAAAACATAACCATGGACTTCATTACCGGGTTACCTCGCACCTCCAGTGGGTATGACACTATATGGGTAATCATTGATCGTCTCATAAAATCAGCTCACTTCATCCCAATTTGCGAGGACTTCAAGAACGAGAAGTTAGCTCGTATCTACATCAGCAAGATCGTAAGCCGTCATGGTGTATCTTTAAGCATCATTTCAGACCGCGATGGTCGTTTCACTTCACGAACTGTCACACCCCGACCCGCAGCGGAATAAGAGTCGGGGCATAATTGGGTTATCACCAAAGCTCATGACATTTACTAATATGTTTCATATTTAATAAAGTCAAAGTTACATTTCCAAATATCCAAACATGTTCATTCAATACAAAGAAAATAAACCAAACATAACAAATCCCAACTCTAAATCGTTTTATTCTTCTAGTCCAAGTCCTATGTGTTCCAAGCTGCTGCTGGTTCACCTATATCATGTGTAAAATGGGGGGTTTTGGGTCAACACAAGTTGGAGAGTGAACCTTATTAGATAAACATTTATTAATGAATTTCTTGTTAGTTTATCAATGAAAAATTGTGCATAATCATAGATGAGCAAATGTAAATAATCAAGCAGTGGAAAATAGCAGTCACATCCATAACATACAATAACATATGACAGCATACATTAACATACCAACAACATACGATAAATAACATAACTGAACTGTGCGATCAAGGCTCAATAAAACGGAGGCGATCGTATTGCATGTACTGAAAATGAAAATGTCCATGCGATCAAGGCTCAATCAAACGGAGCCGATCGTATGTGGGCACGCCAGGTTCAACCTCATAATGAAATGGGGAACATGCTCAACGCTCATAATGTAATGGGGAGCGGCGGCCTATGAAATTGCATGTACTGAAAATAATAAATTGCATCCAACAATAACTACACAACAGAAACAAACTGAATACACAAGTTCATGATATGATGTATGCACAATGGTTTAAGTATAATATATATATATATTAAGACACACGATACACCCCAAAACGTGATTAAACGGGGAATTTGTAAAGATTCACTCACATTGGGTGCGTTGGATTGGAGATAGTGAGATGCGCACGAATTAGATGAGCGGAACAACGAGGAATACTAACCTAAATAATAACAGAAAAATATATTAAATGAGTGGATTTTATTAAGGATTTTAATGAAATTTTTAGATATATTTTTGTGAGTTTATGGCTATTTTCTATCTTTAAAAATGTTATTTTTAAGTATTTTTAATTGATTTTTAAATTAAATTAAATAAATAAAAATATAAAAAAAAATTGTTTATTTTGCGTTGACCGTTGACCGTTGACCGTTGACTTGTTGACCGGTTCGGTCAGGGACATGGTTTGCGCTGGGTGAGGCTCGAACCCGAGACCTCCCGTGTAACATTTGTATAAATCGGGTCTCCAAAACCCGCTCCGTTTTGTAATCAAATACCAAGTTACGAAATTTCATTAAGTATTTATGAGTATTTTGAGTTTAAACGTTACATAATTAATATATAAACTAAACTATAAAAATTATATTTGATAAAAAGTCAAAATAAAATAAATAAAAAATAGTTGGAGCTGACCGGACTCGAACCCGGGTCAACTGCCTCCAACGATTTAACTTCCGTCTCCAAACCACTCCGCCACCAGTTGTTTTCTGTTGGTATTATGAAAACAATTAAATTTTATACGCAAACTCGGTTTAACGGTTATTGATATCTGAATAACGGAAAATCGGTAAGCCAAATCGTCAAATCAGTTTTCGTTCGTTTAGTTAACTTATAACCGACGCATATCGGTTTCTAATTAAAGTTCAGATTTAATGAACTTCGAATTTTGGGTTTTGAAACCGAAAGACATTCAAGTTTCAAATAATTCTGTTTCCAATCATTTATACGATTCAGAACTGTCTCAAATACACTCCAATTCCTTTTCGTCGCGTTTTCAAGTCTTTTGAGCTCAAGAAAACTGTCGCCGGAATTTTCTGAAATTCTCGCCGGAAAACCGTGTTCAACATAAATCAGTAAGAATTTCCTCTCTTGCTGTTTCAATCTATTGTTGGGACCCTACTAACATTATTCCGTCACTCAAAGTCAGTCATAGAAGACTTTGCTGGATTTCTGGTTTCGCCGGAGAAATTCTGGGATTTGCCGGAACCACGCTAGTTGACGGTAAACACATTCAATCGTGCTAATAATTCATGTACTCTGGTTCAATTTCAAATCTAATTCTTTAATTCTGTTGATTAGCCCTCTCAGCCGAAGTTTCAAAAACGGAGTTGCCTGTTCTCGCCGGACTTCCTGAAGAAGACGACCTGTCCGGTATTTCTTGTCCCCAAACTGTTCGGTTTGTTCATTCAAACTAGTAGGCATGATATTTAAGTAGTAGAGCCATGAATCAGTTGTCTGAGTAAAAACCAGTAATCATAACGAAGAAGACGAATCTAAAAACGGGATAAGAATAATTAAAGCTCGGATAATTAACGGGTTAGACACACAGTCCAGCGGTGGACTGTGTGCAAAGTTTATATACGAGACCCGAGTTCGATCCTTGCTTCACACACGCTGCGTAATAACATTCCCTTTTTATTCATAAAACTAACCGGGTTAGATTGAGTAGTTGTTAAGTATAATATAATTCAAGAATATAACCGGGTTAGACACACAGTCCAGCGGTGGACTGTGTGCAATACAAACTGCACGTCACGCGATCGAGTCCCGTCCCAAACACCGGTTCAATGAGAATAAAACGTTTTGTAAAATAAAGGAATTTTCGGTAAAGTCGAATAAGTGTATTAATATAATTAAAACTAGATTTCTAACGGGTTAGTCACGTAGCTCAGTTGGTAGAGCTACGTGCGCGTGAACGGAAGGTCACAGGTTCGAATCCCGCTCGGCGCAAGAATTACCGCTGACCGAACCGGTCAACGGTCAACGGTCAACGGTCAAACAGTAGAAAAAATATTATTTTTTTTAAATAATTATTTGTTTTATTTAAATTAAAAATCAATTAAAAATACTTAAAAATAACATTTTTAAGGATGGAAAATAGCCATAAACTCACAAATATATATCCAAAAATTCCATTAAAAATCTTTAATAAAATCCATCCATTTAATATATTTTTCCTATTATTATTTAGGTCAGTGATTCCTCGTTAACTCGTTTCATCTAAATCGTGCGCATCTCACCAATTCAAATCCAACGCACCCAAGGTGAGTGAACCCTTCAAATTCCCCGTTTTAATCACATTATTGGGGTGTATCATGTGTCTTATCCATTTACTTATTATAACTAAGTTATTGTGCATATATCATATCATGACATGTGTGTTAGTTATTGCTGCTCAGTAGTTAGAATTGTTTGCAAGTTATTATTTCAGTACATGCAATTGCTGAGGCCGTAGCTCCCCATTCCTCGAGGTTGAGTTTGATCCCCATTTTATTATGCGGTTGATCAGGGCGTGCCCGCACGATCGGCTCCGTTTGATTGAGCCTTGATCGGTTATTTACATTTCAAGTTCATGCAATACGCTCGGCTCCGTTTGATTGAGCCTTGAGCACACAGTTCAATTTACATTTTCAGTTCATGCAATACGATCGGCTCCGTTTGATTGAGCCTTGATCTCACAGTTCATTTATGTTAATTATCATATGATGTTGGTATGATCATGTATGTTATAAATTGTTAATGTATGATATAATTGTAACCGATGTTGCCATTGCTTGATTTCATACATATGCTCTTTTATGATTATGCACAATATTTTATTGATAAACTAACCAGAAAATCATTATTAAATGTTTATCTATAAGGTTCACTCGCCAACTTATGTTGACCCAAAAACCTCCATTTTTACACATGATACAGGTGAACCAGCAGCAGCTAGGAACACGTAGGGCCTGGATTAGAAGAAATAAAACGATTTAGTGTTTGGATTATTATTATATTTGGTTATTTTCCTTTGTAATGAATGAACATGTTTGAAGGTTTGAGAAATGTAACTTTGACTTCATTTAATTATGAAACATAATAGTAAATGTCATGTGCTTTGGTGATAACCCAATTATGCCCCGACTCTTATTTCCGCTGCGGGTCGGGGTGTGACAGATTGGTATCAGAGCCATGACTATAGGGATATAGGATAGGTTATTAGACCCTTAGAGCCTATACTATAGTCGATTAGAAACTTATAGGAATTTTGTGTGTTATATGCCAAATTTCATGATGTTTATATGCTTATGTTAAAATGTTACATTTGATATTGTTCAAGCATGTTCAAAAGTATGTATTATCAAATAATGCTCATCATGAAATCGTATGATCATAACATATCACATCCATGCAAGCACACACCACATCATGATGGATTCTACAACGATTTTCGTGTTTTCAAATCTCATCAAAGTGAGTTCTCATGACGGGCAT
Source organism: Scalesia atractyloides (assembly GCA_947069175.1). Classification (NCBI taxonomy): domain Eukaryota; kingdom Viridiplantae; phylum Streptophyta; class Magnoliopsida; order Asterales; family Asteraceae; genus Scalesia; species Scalesia atractyloides. The sequence continues at coordinate 65,227,525 of CAMTDV010000007.1, forward strand.
GTAGTAACTGGAAGGGTACTAGTACCGGTAGTCGGAACGTCCTGTCTAGGCTGGCATTCGTATAAATCCAAAATAAAGGACCAGTTTGCCTACCTGGGGACCAACGATGAGAGTACGAAATACCTATTAGGCCAAAGCATGCTATACCAAACGTCGTGAGAGCTAATCCCACTTTGAGTTGTCATTGTGTCTACACCTGGACACGTTCCGACCAAACATCTCATGAACATATTTTGTGGTTAGCATTCGGGGGATGCGAGTGTTAAATTGCCAATACTAATGTGAATCCTACCAAACCAATAGCCATGGGGGCCCACATGACTATATAGGTGAAGGTATGGGGGACATTTGAGGCCCAACATGAGCGAACCCAAGACATCTTTCAGATGTAGTTGCATTATTGATATTTATGTTATTTTCATTTTTTTTTTAAGACACATGACACCTAAAATATACCATAAACTCACAATCTTCTCATTTTATGATCCTGTAGATGTCGTATAGATCGCATCGAAGGAGTAGGAAATCGGAAAAGTCTCAGGAACGATTGGCCACTCATATCGCCAACCAAATGGCCACGATATTACCTGACATTGTAGTACAAGTACAACAAGCTCTTGCTGCAAATCCTACTAACCCTCCTCAACAACAGGACCAGATCATCAACGACCCTCCTACCAGCAAATGCACCTACAAACATTTTAAGTCTTGCGATCCCCCAAAATTCGAAGGGACTGAGGGAGTCACTGCTCTCCAGCGTTGGTTCGAGGAGATGGAAAACGTTTTCTTAAACTGCGATTGTCCTGAGGATCGCAAAGTTCGTTATGCCACCGGGAGACTACTTGGGGTAGCTCTCACTTGGTGGAATACCGAGAAGGGAAAGAGGGGAACGGAAGATGCGATGTCCTTAACTTGGGAGGAGTTAAGGGAAATCATGACTAGGCGATTCTGTCCTAGGAGTGAGATTAAGAAATTGGAAGATGAATTTCATGCCCTGAAACAAAAAGATGGTGATCACTCTACTTACAACAAACGGTTCTTGGAGTTGAACCAGATGGTACCAAACTTATTCACTCCAACCTACCGTCTGATCGAACATTACATTCGAGGACTTCCCTCGAAAATCCAGGATTCGGTCCTCAGCGTTTCACCGGTAACACTAGAAGCTGCCATGGAATTGGCGACAGAACTGACCGAAAACCGAATTCGTAATGGGAAGTTCAAGGAGGAAAAGAAGAAAACCCCTGCTGAGGGACAAACCTCAAACCACCACACTCCTTCCTCCAAATTTGCTAACAAGAGGAAGCGTAACAACAGGAACTTTGCAGTCACCCACACCAACACCCCTGTTCCTGCTGCACCCATCACTCAAGCCACTCCTCCACCCGCGCCATACAAAAGACCATACACAGGACCACTACCAAAATGTAACCGTTGTCAGTATCACCACTCCCCTGACTATCCTTGCCAGTACTGTACCAGCTGCGGTCGCGCTGGACACCTTGTACAACACTGCCGCGCACCTCAGCGAACAAACCGCCACCCACCTATAACCCAAACCCACCAACAATTTATGGGTCAAGCCCAACAACAACCACCATTTCCACCCACTCAACATTTAGCCCAAACATACTATCAACCCAACTACCCTATGGGTCAACCTATGCGGGCATGTTTCAACTGTGGAGATCCAAGTCATTTCAGGAACACATGTCCAAGACTAGTCAATATTATTCATGCTCAGGCCCAAGCCAACCCAGTGAACCAAGCAAATCAAGCTCCTCCACCTGCTAGAGGAAGGGCTTTCAATATTAACGCAAACCAGGCCAGAGCTGACGGCAATGTGGTCAACGGTACGTTTCTTATAAATGGTAGATATGCCTCTATGTTATTTGATACTGGTGCGGATAGAAGTTTCGTGTCATTAGAGTTTGAACCTATCTTAAGTAAAAATCGAGATAAGCTCGCGGAATCCATAACAGTGGAAGTTGCAGATGGAAAACCAGTTTCGTTAAACTCTATTTTACGCAACTGTACGCTCACCCTAAACGACCACGATTTCTCGGTCGATCTTATTCCTATGAAGCTGGGAAGTTTCGACATCATAGTCGGAATGGATTGGCTTAGTCAGCATAATGCGGAAGTTGTATGTCGTGAGAAATTTATTCGTATTCCTCTTTCAAACGGTCAGACTCTTCGAATTATTGGAGAAACCTCGGCGAAAGGACTCAACTTAATGTCTTGTCATCAAGCTCAGAAATACCTTCGCAAGAATTATGTCGCGTTTTTAGCCCATATCATCAAGAAGGGGACCGCAGAAAAGAAACTTGAAGATATTCCTGTTGTAAAAGATTTTCCACAAGTTTTTCCTGACGACATTTCAGGACTTCCTCCAATCAGAGATGTCGAGTTTCGTATCGATCTTATACCTGGTGCTACGCCAGTGGCAAAATCTCCATATAGGTTAGCCCCCTCTGAAATGCAAGAGCTAGCCAGTCAATTGCAAGAGTTGACTGACAAGGGATTTATACGCCCCAGCTCATCGCCTTGGGGTGCACCTGTACTTTTCGTAAAGAAGAAGGATGGATCTTTTCGCATGTGCATCGATTATAGAGAGCTCAACAAGTTAACTATCAAAAATCGATATCCTTTACCTCGTATAGATGATCTTCTTGACCAGCTACAAGGTGCCAGATGCTTTTCGAAAATCGACCTTCGATCGGGCTATCATCAGCTTAGGGTGCATGAAGAAGACGTCCCTAAAACTGCTTTTCGAACTCGATATGGTCACTATGAATTCATGGTTATGCCGTTTGGATTGACCAACGCACCAGCTGTTTTCATGGACCTAATGAATAGAGTCTGCAAACCTTACCTTGATCGATTTGTTATTGTGTTCATTGACGATATTCTTATCTATTCAAAATCTAAAGCTGATCATGAGCGTCATCTGTGACTTGTTCTTGCACTTCTAGAAAAGGAACAGCTTTATGCCAAGTTCTCTAAATGTGAATTCTGGTTAAAAGAGGTGCAATTTCTTGGGCATGTAGTCAATGACAAAGGAATACATGTGGACCCATCAAAGATCAAAGCAGTTCAAGAATGGCAAGCTCCACGTACGCCAACTGAAGTAAGGTCTTTTCTTGGACTTGCTGGTTACTATCGTCGATTCATTTCAAACTTCTCTCGCATTGCGGTGCCACTCACGGCTTTAACCCATAAAGGGAAACCATTTGTATGGGGGCCCAAGCAAGAAGAAGCATTTCAAACCCTCAAGCAAAGACTTTGTGATGCACCAATCCTCACTCTTCCTGAAGGTTGTGATGATTTTGTAGTCTATTGCGACGCGTCAGGGCAAGGATTGGGATGCGTTCTCATGCAAAGAGGAAAAGTCATAGCTTATGCCTCAAGGCAACTCAAGACACACGAAAAGAACTACACCACTCATGACCTTGAACTTGGAGCCGTTGTATTCGCTCTTAAGATATGGAGACATTATCTTTATGGCACGAAGTGTGAAATATACACTGACCATAAGAGTCTTCAACACATCTTCAATCAGAAAGAGTTAAATATGAGGCAACGGAGATGGGTCGAACTTCTAAATGATTACGACTGTGAAATCAAATACCACCCTGGTAAAGCAAATGTGGTGGCTGATGCACTTAGTCGAAAGGGGTATGCGAACTCCATTCATATTCTATGTTCGCAAATTATAACCAATATTAAGGATCAAATTCGAGAAGCTCAACACGTTTCAATAACAGAGGAAGATGTACAAAAGGAGATGTCCTGTGGAGCCGAGCTAAAGCTGGAAACTAAATCTGATGGTATCTTGTATTACCTAGATCGTATATGGATTCCTAACCATATCAATCTTCGTGAAACACTCATGCATGAAGCCCATAAGTCGCGATATTCTATACACCCAGGAGCCGATAAGATGTATCAAGACCTACGGTACACCTATTGGTGGCCTGGAATGAAGAAAGATATTGCCGTTTTTGTCTCCAAGTGTCTCACTTGTTCTAAAGTAAAGGCTGAACACCAAAGACCCTCAGGACTTCTGGTCCAACCAGAAATACCTGTCTGGAAGTGGGAAAATATAACCATGGATTTCATTACCGGGTTACCTCGCACTTCTAGTGGGTATGACACTATATGGGTGATTATAGACCGACTCACAAAATCAGCTCACTTTATTCCTATTCGGGAAGATTTCAAGAACGAAAAGCTTGCTCGTATTTATATCAGCGAAATCGTCAGCCGTCATGGAGTTCCATTAAGTATTATTTCTGATCGTGATGGTCGTTTCACCTCACGAACATGGCAGGCAGTACAATCCGCTATGGGCACTCGACTAGATCTCAGTACCGCCTATCATCCCCAAACTGATGGACAGTCTGAGCGAACCATTCAAACCCTTGAGGACATGCTTAGAGCATGTGTCATAGACTTCAAGGGAAATTGGGACGCCCACCTACCGTTAGTCGAATTTTCGTACAACAACAGTTATCATTCTAGCATCGGCATGGCACCTTTTGAAGCTTTATATGGTCGAAAGTGTCGATCTCCTGTTTGTTGGCACGAAATTGGGGAAGCTCAAATTACTGGTCCGGAATTAATCCAAGAAACAACAGATAAGATTCATCAAATTCGAAACAATCTTCTAGCGGCTCAAAGTCGTCAAAAGAGTTACGCAGATAAACGTCGGAAGCCCTTGGAGTTTAGCGTGGGTGATCATGTGCTTTTAAAAGTATCACCGTGGAAGGGAGTAGTTCGTTTTGGTCAGAAGGGAAAGCTAGCACCACGTTACGTAGGACCTTTCAAGATACTCGAAAGAGTAGGTCCTGTAGCTTACAAGCTTGATCTACCGGAAGAACTCGACAGAATTCATCCCACATTCCACGTGTCGAACTTGAAGAAGTGCCTCGCTGATGAGAATCTTCATATTCCACTGGAGGATATTCAGATTGATGAATCCATGCATTTTATCGAAAGGCCAGTAGAGATTATGGACTATGGAGAAAAGCGTCTACGTCGAAGTCGCATTCCTATTGTTAGGGTACGCTGGGAGTCGAAACGGGGACCTGAGTTTACTTGGGAACGTGAAGACTCAATGCGTGAAAAATACCCTCATCTTTTCCCTACTACTTCAACTGTTTGAATTTCGGGACGAAATTCCTAAAAGTAGGGGATACTGTAACATTTGTATAAATCGGGTCTCCAAAACCCGCTCCGTTTTGTAATCAAATACCAAGTTACGAAATTTCATTAAGTATTTATGAGTATTTTGAGTTTAAACGTTACATAATTAATATATAAACTAAACTATAAAAATTATATTTGATAAAAAGTCAAAATAAAATAAATAAAAAATAGTTGGAGCTGACCGGACTCGAACCCGGGTCAACTGCCTCCAACGATTTAACTTCCGTCTCCAAACCACTCCGCCACCAGTTGTTTTCTGTTGGTATTATGAAAACAATTAAATTTTATACGCAAACTCGGTTTAACGGTTATTGATATCTGAATAACGGAAAATCGGTAAGCCAAATCGTCAAATCAGTTTTCGTTCGTTTAGTTAACTTATAACCGACGCATATCGGTTTCTAATTAAAGTTCAGATTTAATGAACTTCGAATTTTGGGTTTTGAAACCGAAAGACATTCAAGTTTCAAATAATTCTGTTTCCAATCATTTATACGATTCAGAACTGTCTCAAATACACTCCAATTCCTTTTCGTCGCGTTTTCAAGTCTTTTGAGCTCAAGAAAACTGTCGCCGGAATTTTCTGAAATTCTCGCCGGAAAACCGTGTTCAACATAAATCAGTAAGAATTTCCTCTCTTGCTGTTTCAATCTATTGTTGGGACCCTACTAACATTATTCCGTCACTCAAAGTCAGTCATAGAAGACTTTGCTGGATTTCTGGTTTCGCCGGAGAAATTCTGGGATTTGCCGGAACCACGCTAGTTGACGGTAAACACATTCAATCGTGCTAATAATTCATGTACTCTGGTTCAATTTCAAATCTAATTCTTTAATTCTGTTGATTAGCCCTCTCAGCCGAAGTTTCAAAAACGGAGTTGCCTGTTCTCGCCGGACTTCCTGAAGAAGACGACCTGTCCGGTATTTCTTGTCCCCAAACTGTTCGGTTTGTTCATTCAAACTAGTAGGCATGATATTTAAGTAGTAGAGCCATGAATCAGTTGTCTGAGTAAAAACCAGTAATCATAACGAAGAAGACGAATCTAAAAACGGGATAAGAATAATTAAAGCTCGGATAATTAACGGGTTAGACACACAGTCCAGCGGTGGACTGTGTGCAAAGTTTATATACGAGACCCGAGTTCGATCCTTGCTTCACACACGCTGCGTAATAACATTCCCTTTTTATTCATAAAACTAACCGGGTTAGATTGAGTAGTTGTTAAGTATAATATAATTCAAGAATATAACCGGGTTAGACACACAGTCCAGCGGTGGACTGTGTGCAATACAAACTGCACGTCACGCGATCGAGTCCCGTCCCAAACACCGGTTCAATGAGAATAAAACGTTTTGTAAAATAAAGGAATTTTCGGTAAAGTCGAATAAGTGTATTAATATAATTAAAACTAGATTTCTAACGGGTTAGTCACGTAGCTCAGTTGGTAGAGCTACGTGCGCGTGAACGGAAGGTCACAGGTTCGAATCCCGCTCGGCGCAAGAATTACCGCTGACCGAACCGGTCAACGGTCAACGGTCAACGGTCAAACAGTAGAAAAAATATTATTTTTTTTAAATAATTATTTGTTTTATTTAAATTAAAAATCAATTAAAAATACTTAAAAATAACATTTTTAAGGATGGAAAATAGCCATAAACTCACAAATATATATCCAAAAATTCCATTAAAAATCTTTAATAAAATCCATCCATTTAATATATTTTTCCTATTATTATTTAGGTCAGTGATTCCTCGTTAACTCGTTTCATCTAAATCGTGCGCATCTCACCAATTCAAATCCAACGCACCCAAGGTGAGTGAACCCTTCAAATTCCCCGTTTTAATCACATTATTGGGGTGTATCATGTGTCTTATCCATTTACTTATTATAACTAAGTTATTGTGCATATATCATATCATGACATGTGTGTTAGTTATTGCTGCTCAGTAGTTAGAATTGTTTGCAAGTTATTATTTCAGTACATGCAATTGCTGAGGCCGTAGCTCCCCATTCCTCGAGGTTGAGTTTGATCCCCATTTTATTATGCGGTTGATCAGGGCGTGCCCGCACGATCGGCTCCGTTTGATTGAGCCTTGATCGGTTATTTACATTTCAAGTTCATGCAATACGCTCGGCTCCGTTTGATTGAGCCTTGAGCACACAGTTCAATTTACATTTTCAGTTCATGCAATACGATCGGCTCCGTTTGATTGAGCCTTGATCTCACAGTTCATTTATGTTAATTATCATATGATGTTGGTATGATCATGTATGTTTATAAATTGTTAATGTATGATATAATTGTAACCGATGTTGCCATTGCTTGATTTCATACATATGCTCTTTTATGATTATGCACAATATTTTATTGATAAACTAACCAGAAAATCATTATTAAATGTTTATCTATAAGGTTCACTCGCCAACTTATGTTGACCCAAAAACCTCCATTTTTACACATGATACAGGTGAACCAGCAGCAGCTAGGAACACGTAGGGCCTGGATTAGAAGAAATAAAACGATTTAGTGTTTGGATTATTATTATATTTGGTTATTTTCCTTTGTAATGAATGAACATGTTTGAAGGTTTGAGAAATGTAACTTTGACTTCATTTAATTATGAAACATAATAGTAAATGTCATGTGCTTTGGTGATAACCCAATTATGCCCCGACTCTTATTTCCGCTGCGGGTCGGGGTGTGACATCCCGTACGCGTGCACGCAGCTCTACCAACTGAGCTACGTGTCTAACCCGAAATAATCTTGTTTTTAATTATATTTATACACTTATTCAGTTTAACCGAAATTCTTTTAATGATAAAAACATTTTAATTCAACACACGGTGCTAGTGACGGGTTTCGAACGCGCGACGTATGGTTTAATGTTGCACACAGTCCACCGCTGGACTGTGTGTCTAACCTGGTTATTATCTCGGTTTTTATTACACTTAACAACTAACTGAGTTATCCCGGTTTAGTTTTTAAACAAAAAGGCATTTTATTATATAAGGAGTGCGTATAGCAGGAATCGAACTCGGGACATGCGTTTGTATTTTGCACACAGTCCACCGCTGGACTGTGTGTCTAACCCGTTCATTTTACTAGTTTTAAATATACTTATAATTTAATTAGCTTCATCTTCTTCATTCAAATTACAGTCAACTGATATACTAACCCGTTCCTTGTTTTTACGATTTACAAACATTATTAAAACTTAAATGAAAAGGCAGAGACGGTAATTAGAGATGAACATACCGATGAACGGTTTATTTCAGATTTCCGGCAATGTGTCGGTCCCTGTTTTTATGCTCTTCAACTGAACGAGATAATTAACTGTCTTGATTAGTCGAATGTGGAATTGAAGTGATAGACAAACGTTAACGATGTGTTTGAAGGTCCTTACCGTTTCACAGACGGAAATAAAGATTTTCAGGGGAGTTCCGGCGAACTGGAATTAGTTGAATACAGCGCCTGAATTCGATTTCAATTGAGAGGTTTAAGTTAGAAATAGTCTAATAATTGTTGAACTACAACGAATATTGAAAGATTTACCGTTTGAGGATGAATACGGTTTTCCGGCGACTTTTGCAGAAAATTCCGGCGAACTGTTTTAAGCGTTCTGAAGGTCTGAAAATGTGATGAAAGTGAAATGGAGTATTGGTATGATATTTCTGAGTCGCGAGAGTGATCTTGGGTTGAAGTATTCTGGATTTGATTACTTTTCGGTTATGAAGACCGATAATGATGAGACTTGATGCTCAATCAATTCTGAATTGATTAAAGACATTGGTTCATCGGTTATGAACGTGAATACGCGAGAAATCAAACGATTTGACGATTGATTTGCCGATTTCCGTTTCTCAGTTGGCGAAACCGGTTTAACCTAGTCTTTATATAAATCTCATTTGTTTCCTAGAGATAACAGAAAACACAAAGTGGCGGAGTGGTGATGTGAGTGTATGCTAAGTCGTTGGAGTTGTTCTTGGCTGACCCGGGTTCGAGTCCCGGCAGCAACATAATTTTTTTATTTATTTTGTTTTAACTTTTAATCAAATATAATTTTTATAGTTTAGTTTATTTATTAATTATGTATCGTTTTAAATCAACATAATCATAAATATTCAACGTAACTTTTATAACTTGATATTCGATTACAAAACGGAGCGGGTTTTGAAAACCCGATTTTTACAAATGTTACAGTATCCCCTACTTTTAGGAATTTCGTCCCAAAATTTAAGTAGTTGAAGTAGTAGGAAAAAGATGCGGGTATTTCTCGCGCATTGAGTCTTCACGTTCCCAAGTAAACTCAGGTCCCCGTTTCGACTCCCAGCGTACCCTAACAATTGGAATGCGACTTCGTCGTAGACGTTTCTCTCCGAAGTCCATAATCTCTACAGGTCTTTCAATAAAATGCATAGATTCATCAATCTGAATATCTTCCAGCGGAATGTGGAGGTTCTCATCAGCGAGGCACTTCTTCAAGTTCGACACGTGGAATGTGGGATGAATCCTGTTGAGTTCTTCTGGTAGATCAAGCTTGTATGCTACAGGACCTACTCTTTCGAGTATCTTGAAAGGTCCTACGTAACGTGGTGCTAGCTTGCCCTTTTGACCAAAACGAACTACTCCCTTCCACGGTGATACTTTTAGTAGTACATGATCACCAATGTTAAACTCTAAGGGCTTCCGTCGTTTATCTGCATAACTCTTTTGACGACTTTGAGCCGCTAGAAGATTGTTTCGAATTTGATGGATCTTGTCTGTGGTTTCTTGGATCAATTCTGGACCAGTAATTTGAGCTTCCCCAATTTCGTGCCAACATACAGGAGATCGGCACTTACGACCATATAAGGCTTCAAAAGGTGCCATGCCGATGCTCGAATGATAGCTGTTGTTGTACGAAAATTCAACTAATGGTAGGTGGGCGTCCCAATTTCCCTTGAAGTCTATGACACATGCTCGAAGCATATCTTCAAGAGTTTGAATGGTGCGCTCAGACTGTCCATCAGTTTGAGGATGATAGGCGGTACTGAGATCTAATCGCGTGCCCATAGCGGATTGTACTGCTTGCCATGTTCGTGAAGTGAAACGACCATCACGATCAGAAATAATGCTTAACGGTACCCCATGACGGCTTACGATTTCGTTGATATAAATACGAGCAAGCTTTTCGTTCTTGAAATCTTCACGGATAGGAATAAAGTGAGCTGATTTTGTAAGTCGGTCTATAATTACCCATATAGTGTCATACCCACTAGAAGTGCGAGGTAACCCGGTAATAAAATCCATGGTTATATTTTCCCACGTCCATACAGGTATTTCCGGTTGGACTAGGAGTCCTGAGGGTCTTTGGTGTTCAGCCTTCACCTTGGAACATGTAAGGCACTAAGAAACAAATACAACAATATCCTTCTTCATTCCAGGCCACCAATAGGTATATCGTAGATCTTGATACATCTTATCGGCCCCTGGGTGTATAGAATATCGCGTTTTATGAGCTTCATTCATAAGAATTTCACGAAGATTGTTGTGGTTAGGAATCCAGATACGATCTAGGTAGTACAGTATACCGTCAGATTTAGTTTCAATTTTTAGCTCAGCTCCACAGGACATCTCCTTTCGTACATCTTCTTCTGTTATTGAAACGTGTTGGGCTTCTCGAATTTGATCTTTAATGTCGGTTATAATTTGCGAACATAGAAGATGAATGGAGTTCGCATAACCTTTCGACTAAGTGCATCAGCCACCACATTTGCTTTACCAGGGTGGTATCTAATTTCACAGTCGTAATCATTTAGAAGTTCGACCCATCTTCGTTGCCACATGTTTAACTCTTTTTGATTGAAGATATGTTGAAGACTCTTGGTCAGTGTATATTCACACTTAGTACCATAGAGATAATGTCTCCATATCTTAAGAGCGAACACAACGGCTCCAAGTTCTAGGTCATGAGTGGTGTAGTTCTTTTCATGTGTCTTGAGTTGTCTCAAAGCATAAGCTATGACTTTTCCTCTTTGCATTAGAACGCAGCCTAATCCTTGCCCTGACGTGTCGCAATAGACTACAAAGTCATCACAACCTTCAGGAAGAGTGAGGATTGGTGCATCACAAAGTTTTTGTTTAAGAGTTTGAAAGGCTTCTTCTTGCTTGGGTCCCCATATGAAAGGTTTTCCCTTATGAGTTAAAGCCGTGAATGGTACAGCAATGCGAGAGAAGTTCGAAATGAACCGACGATAATAGCCAGCTAGACCAAGGAAAGATCTTACTTCAGTTGGTGTACGTGGAGCTTGCCATTCTTGAACCGCTTTGATCTTTGAAGGGTCGACATGTATTCCCTTGTCATTGACTACATGCCCGAGGAATTGCACCTCTTTTAACCAGAATTCATATTTGGAGAATTTTGCATAAAGCTTTTCCTTTTCTAGAAGTGCAAGGATGAGTCGAAGATGACGCTCATGATCAGATTTAGATTTTGAATAAATAAGAATATCGTCGATGAAGACTATAACAAATCGATCAAGATAAGGTTTGCAGACTCTGTTCATTAGGTCCATGAAGACAGCTGGTGCGTTGGTTAAACCAAATGGCATAACCATGAATTCATAGTGGCCATAACGAGTTCGAAAAGCAGTCTTAGGGACGTCTTCTTCATGCACTCTAAGTTGATGATAGCCAGATCGAAGGTCGATTTTTGAAAAGCAGCTGGCACCTTGTAGTTGGTCAAGAAGATCATCAATGCGAGGTAAAGGATAGCGATTCTTGATTGTTAACTTGTTGAGCTCTCTGTAGTCGATGCACATACGAAACGACCCATCTTTCTTCTTTACAAAAAGGACAGGTGCACCCCAAGGCGACGAGCTAGGACGTATTAATCCCTTGTCAGTCAACTCTTGTAATTGACTGGCTAGCTCTTGCATTTCAGAGGGGGCTAACCTATAAGGAGACTTCGCAACTGGTGTAGCACCAGGTATAAGATCAATACGGAATTCGACGTTTCTAACTGGAGGAAGTCCTGAAATGTCGTCAGGAAAAACTTGTGGGAAATCTTTTACTACAGGAATGTCTTCAAGTTTCTTCTCCATGGTTCCCTTTTTGATGATATGAGCTAAAAACGCGACATAATTCTTGCGAAGATATTTTTGAGCTTGAAGACAAGACATTAGGCTGAGCCCTTTCGACGAGGTTTCTCCAATGATTCGAAGAGTCTGACCGTTTGAAAGAGGAATACGAATAAATTTTTCACGACAAACAACTTCTGCCTGATGTTGACTGAGCCAATCCATGCCGATTATGAGAATCAAAACTTCCCAGCTTCATAGGAATAAGGTCGACTGAGAAATCGTGGTCGTTTAAGGTGAGTGTACAGTTGCGTATAATAGAGTTTAATGAAACTGGTTTCCCGTCCGCAACTTCTACCGTTATGGATTCCGTGAGCTTATCCCGAGTTTTGTTTAAGATAAGTTCAAACTCTAAAGACACAAAACTTCTATCCGCACCAGTATCAAATAACATAGATGCATATCTACCATTTATAAGGAACGTACCGTTAACCACATTGCCGTCAGCTCTGGCCTGGTTAGCGTTGATATTGAAAGCTCTCCCTCTTGTAGGTGGAGGAGCTTGGTTTGCTTGATTCACTGGGTTGGCTTGAGCATGAGCATGAATAATATTAACCAACCTTGGACAAGTGTTTCTGAAATGGCTTGGGTCGCCGCAATTGTAGCAAGCCGCATTGGTTGACCCATAAGATAATTGGGCTGGTAATATGTTTGGGCTAAATGTTGGGTGGGTGGTAGTAGTAGGGGTTGTTGGGCTTGGCCCATTATTTGTTGGTGGGTTTGGGTTAAAGGTTGGTGGCGGTTCGTTCGTTGAGGCATGCGGCAAGTTTGAACAGTATGACCTGCACGACCGCAGCCGGTGCAATATTGGCAAGGATGATCAGGGGAATGGTGATATTGGCAACGGTTACATTTTGGTAACGGGCCAGTGTAGGGTCTTCTGTATGGTGCGGGTGAAGGAGTGACTTGAGTAATGGGTGCAGCAGGAATAGGGGAGTTGGTTTGAGTAACTGCAAAATTTCTGGTGTTGCGCTTCCTCTTGTTAGCAAACTTAGAGGAAGAGATGGGATGGTTTGATGTTTGACCCTCAACAGGGGCTTTCTTTTTCTCTTCTTTGAACTTCCCGTTGCGAATTCGGTTCTCGGTCAGTTCAGTTGCTAGCTCCATAGCAGCTTCAAGAGTTACTGGTGAGATGCTGAGAACTGAATCTTGGATTTTCGAGGGAAGTCCTCGAATATAGTGCTCGATCAGACGATAGGTTGGGGTAAACAAATTTGGAACCATTTGGTTCAACTCCAAGAACCTCTTGTTATAGGTAGTGTGATCACCCTCCTTTTGCTTTAGAGCATGAAATTCATCCTCCAACTTTTTAATTTCACTCCTAGGACAGAAACGCCTAGTCATGATTTCCCTTAACTCCTCCCAAGGGTTTTGGCCATTGCATCTTCAGTTCCCCTCTTCCCTTTTAAATATTCCCCCCAAGTGGGGAGCTACCCCAAAAAGTCTCCCGGTGGGGGTAAACGAACCTTGCGATCCTAGGGGAAAACGCAGTTTAGAAAAATGTTTTCCATCTCCTCGAAAACCCAATGTAGGAGGGTGACACCCTCAGTCCCCTTTAAATTTAGGGGAACAAGACTTGAAATGTTTGTTTTGGGAAACTTGTGGGAGGAGGGTTGTCGATGTCCCGATCCCTTTTTGTTTGGGGGGGGTTTTGTAGGATTTGTAGCGAGGGGTTGTTGTACTTGAACCACAATGTCAGGGAGTATCGTTGGGGCCCTTTGTTTCGCGATCGAGTGGCCAAAAAAATTCCCGAGCCTTCCCGATCTTTTTTCCCTTTTGTTGCTGTTAGACGACATCTACAGGTCATACAATGAGAAGATTGTGGGGTTTATAGTTTTTCTTTTTAGGTGTCATGTGTCTTTAAAAAAATGAAAAAAACATAAATTCAATAATGCAACTAATCCATAAAATGTTTTGGGTTCGTCATTTGGGGCCCCAAATGTTTCCCCCCTACCCTTTACCTAATAGTCATGGGGCCCCCCTGGCTATTGGC